>CAJVPJ010000737.1:0-17751 GCA_910592205.1 Paraglomus occultum | reverse complement strand
TCTGTTTTTGATTCTGTAAATTGTCTGTTTGTGAACGTTCAGATCTCTGTTACTGACAAAGCTGACAGTGAGGGATTCACAGGCGTGGTGAATAGGATATATTCACCAATGTATAAAGCCTTGAAATATCCTTCCTTACCTTACCTTTTTCAATAAAAAGATTAGTAATTTTGAGAGTGACCAATAACATCCAAATATAATCTGGTATTCATGTGAATCTGTGGCAAACAAGCAGTTCAACATCTGGATGTCAAACAGTCCCTTGCTCACAGGAAGCTGAAGATAGCTGCCATATTAATATTCAGTTATCCTCATTCACCTTCTCTGAGGGTATGGCAAAAAAGCCTGGATGACAAACAGTCCCTTGGATGTGCTGCAGGAGCAAACCTCTCCCCTAATTATTATTATAGAATGCTATAATAATAACCTTGACCCTGGTACAAACATTTGTTATTCATCCTACCAGAAAAGTCATAAGTACCTTAATAGTTTGCTTGCTTACTAATGTGTCACAAATCAACTCATTGTCTTCAGTTCCTTCTTCATAGGGTCAATAATTTTCTTCTTGTCATCAGCTGCCGATGAATTGCTTAATCTGTCCAAACATACAGATGTCCTTTTATTTTTAGATACTCAAAATAGGCCTGACATATTTGAAAGATAATCTCATTATTTAATATTAATATTAGTGGGTAATCCCCAGCCCCCAGAATAACAATGTTTTAGTTTGGTTTTCCCAATCCTACAGCCAATTAGTAAGTATCTGCAAGCTCTTTATTGGTTTTGCCATATTGACTACTTGAATCATTGTTTGTAACAAGAGTCTTGAAAACAAACATTCACTTTTTAAAATTAATACCAAGTTGATTGCTATTACCTCTACTAATTATTATTATATGATTTTAATGCTAAATCTTATTATTTTTTCATCTGAAATCAAGCTTATTTTTTTTGTAGGGTTAAATTATTGAGCTTACAAAAAGGTATAATAAACCAAGTAAACAATTCGGCGAACGAAATTACTTGCCAGACGTCGAAAAACTGTAAAAAATTATTTGACAAAAAGGCCGGGATAAACCCAAAATTTTTATTTTACAGGAATAATTAACCGTTTTGAAAGTTTTCCTGCATATTTAACTTTACATTTCGACCTGTACAACAAATTCTATGGTCTTACTTACTCAGAACAAGAACACATGATATTAATATTTGTAAAAAAATTACTAATTAGGTTCGTTAGATAAAATTCTGCCGATGGCTTGATAATAGAAACTGACGGCGAAATGTTGACCATACGAATTAAATAGTCATGTGACGAGAGGATGATTGATTGATATCGATATCATGTGCCAAACGTAGTATCAATTTCTTGGCTGATATCCAAAAAACATAAAAACGCAAATCTAACATCGATTAGAAACATGTGGAGATATGGGTTTTAAAATTTATGTTCTAAATGAGCGACATATGTTTTTATACGTTCTTAATAGTTTAGGTAAAGCTTGCATTTGATTATCCGTCCGAATTAGAAGCGGTAGGATACTTTTGCACGCCTGTAACGGTTGGATCAAGTAAATACACGTACTTATTTGCACAACGTTTTTTTCTTCTGACTCTTTGAGCATCGACGACTATTGTATAAGAGATTAAATAAACTACAGCTGTTTTTTATCAATCTGTGAGTAGGACATTGATATTAATTGCGTAACGTAATTGTTAACATTACATACAAATTCAGATTAATATTTGGTAATATTGATATATTGAACACAACAGGGTTTTTTTACTTACTTCTAACTCATTGGTTTGTAAGTTAAGAGTCTTGGTTTATTGGACGTTAATATATTTATGACAAATCGAAGATACATCATTCCAGCATTCAGTTTTAAAGCTATTGTACTTTGTCGGTTTGTGTCCATGTCATATTTGACCATTCTTCCCATTGTGCTGCAGGTGACGTAATCATAAACTATTATGGATATCCTTCAATTGTGATACGGATACGTTTGTATTATTATTAGTATGCCATTATTAACATTTGAATTGAAAAACCATTACCGAACCATTACTTCGATTGTAATTAATAGATTGCCAAGTAAGCGAATCGAGAAAGTTTGCATGTTAATGTCACAGGGTCTCGTTTTAGACTATGGCGAAAACTCCCATAGAATAAGAATGGGCATGCGTGTATCACCAGGCCACGTTCATGTCATTCAATTCACGTGAACCGCACGAAACTATATATATTCTAGACTCGGTCAACCTTTCTCAATATCGACATTTTGAATACCCCCCTCGCACATCAACTATAAATATCTTTATCCTCATTTAATAAACGAAGATACATATAATTGTATAAGAATAATATAAAACGACAAGATGTCGAGTGCAGCCACTAATGTCTTGGCTAAGCAATTCAAAGGTTGGTTCAGAGGATGAGGGTGTGAGTTGGCCGGGTGTAGGACGTGTGGGTTGTTGAATGCGTAGTGTACATGGTTTAATGCTCTAGTACTTAGCTACTCATGTAAATTGTACCATTGGGATAGTAACATGCCATGTTTTAATACTCTTTGCTACGCCCGAACCCGCTATCCTGACTATCTATTCATCATCTAACAGAACTCAGCACTAATCCTGTCCCCGGATTCACTGTAGCGTTGCATGATGATAACATATTTGAGTGGTATGTAGAATCGTATGCATTTCTTTTTCAATTCATAGACGATAAGTAATAGCATCTGCTCTCTTTCTCATTACTTTATTCCCATTATTTTTCTATAGGGACGTTGGCATCATTGGTGCTCCCGCTACGATCTACGAGGGAGGGTATTTCAAGGTATTTCAAAATCAACGAGTAACATTACGCAATTGTATTTCCAAGCTAAAAGTTTTTTTCCCCAATGATCTTTGGATACACGTCTTGATCAGGCAACCATGAAATTTCCAAAAGATTATCCCTTCAATCCTCCAACTTTCAAATTCAATAACAGTTTTTTTCACCCAAATGGTAATTTTTAAAAAATTTCAACAGATCTCTTCTGTATATGGTCTAACTTGATTTATTGTCTCGGAATATTCTAGTTTACGCTGACGGAAATCTCTGCATATCTATTCTTCATCCCCCTGTTGATGATCCTACGAGCGGAGAAACGGCAGAGGTACGCGTTGTATCGGCAATTCATGGTTTTGACCGCAAATACTCATCAAACTGCCTTTTATCTAGGAACGCTGGAATCCAACGCAGACAGTAGAAAGTGAGAAAACTTCCAAGTCTATTATTTGCCCTTGTGGTTAATATTTTGTTTTAATCTTAGTAACGCTTCTCATTTAGGTATTCTTATTAGCATTGTCAGCTTGTTGGCTGACCCCAATTGTTCAAGTCCTGCTAACGTGGTACGTATTGAAAATAACGTAGACACTATATGTAAATTCAAAACTAACAAGTTGCTTCAACTATATTACAGGATGCCGGTGTAAGATTTTCGGTTTCATTGAAATCATTGGCGTTAATTGTGATATTAAGTTGTTGTTTTTTGTTACCACAGGTTATGTATCGTAAAAACAAAGAGCAATATGATAATATCGTTCGTGGTACGTATGACTGATATTCTGCGATAAGAGAATTGTTCTGTTATTGATAATACTTATCGCTGTCTAACGTTACTACATCTTCAATTTTATCCGTATAATAATCCATTCAGCTCAAGTAGAATCGTCGAAGAAAGACATCCCACCCGGTTTTAAGATACCTACTAATGGTAATCGCATTACAAACTTATTAACTTTGCAGAATTTTTACGATCAATATCTTACTTTGAATTCTCTACATAATCTGTTACCGTCATATAACGCTGTTCACTGATTATGTAGCCGCTGAATTCATCCCTAACAAGCCCAAACCTGAAATTGATCCTGATGACGATTTCTGGCTAGACGATGAAGATATGGAAGAAGAGATGGATGATGATATGGCTAGCGACGACTCATCCGAAGAAGAATATGATGGTTGAAGAATTAGAAACGTAAGAGAGAACATATGAGACTATGTTAGTATGGGTTATATTATATTGTACTTTTTTAACAGTATTTAGAGTTGTTTTCTCTTATATGCACTCCATGATTTGTTTTCACTTATCAAGTGACTTTTGAGACCTACGTTTGTCGAATTAGAGTTAATATTAATGCTATCAAGAATTTTGAGTTATTTCTCATTACCACTCGCTCATGGGCATTTGTATTTATTGTTCTTAAGAGTGATTTACCTTGCATGGATTGGCTACATGAACATTTGATGAGAACTGTTTCTCTCCTTGTATCATAAACTTTTTATTCTCCTATACTGTAAATTTCGAAATATTGCATTGAATTGCGAGTGTATTGGGGTTAAGTTGACCTCGACACGTCAAATTAGAGAATAAAGTAGATGCACCAACAAGCATAGGTGGCGGAGGACAGATAGCAACCAAACATAGAGGCATTGAAATTTCTTTCCTTCCGGCTTATTCAGATCGTCAATCTTCAAACTGATGTCGAGAAGGGAATACACACGGTTGATTTATTTATTCGTAGAGGATTGCTGTACAAACGCGATATAATATTGTTAACAAGCATCTGTAGCAGAATGCTACCGTTGCATCTTGAAAGCTCGGATTCCTTTTTTCAACAATAATGCGTATTACCCGTGCCGTGATGTTGTGCACATATTAATATTGTATGTGAATTAAACTTATTCCGCTCCTCATTAATTGTATAATCACACTCCACAATAACCATACAAACACGCAGCAACAATTGAACACAAACGGTTGATGATGCAATAGGACATTCATCACGTAACGTTTCTTGCGTTATCAGTATTTAGTATTAAGCAGGTATTGATATTTGAAACTGTTGTCTTTCCTCAAGTCATTTAAAAATGATAATAATACGTACCAGATGCACATTCTGTGGTAATTTTTTAATAAATTCATAATAAAGTTCAAAATTTGCATAACTGTCTGAGTTATAGATGAATTGGCCAAGTTCTTTTTTTTCGGGCAAGACGTAGAACTTAATTTAATGGAGACAAGCTATTTATTTATTACTATATCTCCTATACTTGAAAATAATTCATTTCCGTGTGTATAGGATAGATATCCTTAGACGCCAGTTGTAATAATTATGTTTCAGGGCAGACAAAGTAGATGATGCAAATATCTTTTTTCTGATTGGGAATGATGATAGTAATCTTCTTAATTGAAGCCGATAGTTCTTTTTTAAATTAAGAAACAGCACGTTACAAGTACAACTAATTTTGAGGAAAATGTTTATCCTTGCTTAGGTGAATTTTCGACATAGTTACTGTCCCTACAATGTTTTCAGCTTTGTCATTCTAAGCGCACAATTAAATCAATTTAACAGGCGTCTTTGCGTGGAGATCTTTACTTTCTATTGTTCATCACGCGGCGTTCATCCTCTGTAATTATGCCTCGTCTCCGTCTCTCTCTGTTCCTTTTGGTTTCATTTATCGAATACCTGCGAGACAAAAACCATGCAAGTTCGTATTTCAACACCACCGATGCAGTAACGAGATTCGGTAGAAATTACCTGACATATAGTGCGAGAAGCCCAGCTGCACAGAAAGCAACAAGAGGCTGTGAGAGCCTTTTCGGATCTATAGACGTCATTTCGGTTTTTAGCTTCGTTATACTTAACGCTAATGTAATGATGATATACTAATGTCATTGGACAGTGTCTCGGTGAAGTTACACAAACTTTGATTACCCAAAATATTTTATTATTATAATTATGGGAAATTCGAATTGGATAAGACTGACACGCAAGTAACGGACGCGAGGTTTCTAAGCGGAAGGATCTTAAGTTTGTAGGGATTGGTAACTATACTCTTTACCAGAACTCGAAAAGATAAAGTTTCTGTAAAGTTGATATCTTTGATTTAATAGTAATAGAATTGATGGGGGACCTAAAGTAATTTAACAATATTAATATACATTCAATGTTTCTTTTAAAACTTTGGAATTTTTTACTCTCATTATTCAACACTTCCAACAAGTAGTGAGACTATCAATCCTTATATTTGGACATTTTCTTGGCTCTTTTAGGTTTAAACATATTAATGATAACTATTGCTACATGTCAAGATGAATTATTCAATGAGGGAATATGGGTGATTGGCCACAATGTAGACGACTGTCCAGAATTCTCGTAAGCATATTGGATATACTTCACTTTTGATCAGATTTACAGTAATAGAAGTTGGCCGTACGAGATTGGTAATGGGAAAGCATAATAATAAAATATATTGGATTGGGAGGAAGAAGGTGCCTGCAATAGATAATAAATTGAATTTACAAAGAGCAGACAAAAAAAAGTCTAAAAGTCTTAATTTACAGATTTGCTGTGGAATAAATGTAATAAGGAGATTTCTGGTTCATCATTAACAACAATAAGCACAACTAATCCTACATTCTGTATCAATATCGGTTAACAAAATTCTCGGCAACTGATTTTTCGGGGAAAACGTTCGAAGTGAACATTGACCTCGTGAACCAAAAATACCTGGGCGTCACGTGAGTGCCCTATGGTATGCTTTGAGCTTGCGAACGCGTGCTTATTCACCAGCCGCTTCAAGGCTGCTCAAAATGGTATCCGTACATGCTTATGTACTGTATATCGTCGCCGGTGAAATCTGCTCGCCTGTAAGTTGCACCACGCTGGAGCAGGTGACACCCTGTTAACTCCGGGAGCAGGTTACGTCCTCGGTACAGTTACAGAGCGCTCATACGCGGATTGCGACCACACTGGAGCAGGTGACACCTTGTTAACTCCGAGAGTAGGTCACGTCCTCGGTTACAACGTGTAGCGCTGACGATCAGCATACCTTTAAATAGCACTTGTTTTCAAGAATAATAACCGAGAAATTAAAGAGTTCTGAAAAAAATAGGGAGCTGCGAAAATAACAAGTACACAATAGTATGTAATTGCCATTTCTACCAGATTATCAGGATATCGTTTGTTTTCAAAAAACGATACATTGATCAAGCAGTAAAATTAAACTTTTTTCGCGTCCCAACATGATTATACTAGCACGTTCAAGTTTTTATACATGATTTCCGGAGACTGGTTGATTCGTCAGTCACAGGCATTTCTCTGTATAGTGCGCATCGCTTTTACAAAGACGTGGCTTTCATCAGTTGAACTGAACCCCAGAATCTTTGTGTGGCGTTACAATAATAAAAAATAAAAAGGGGTGAGATAAAGTAAATGTGTGGCGGCCACAATTGAACCCTGAATTTTGTGGCGCCATTCATTTTGCATGGTTTTGTTACAAGCATGTTCCATATGATATATTAAGATGCGGGCTTTGAAACCAGGTGAACGGAGGGTAAAAAGGGTACATGAAGGTACGTGTTATTGCGTTGTAAGAGAATATTACGTGAGAGCGTCGGAACACTGTTCTACCCCTAATCCTAGTACGACCAATAGTATTTTTCAGATCACAGTTAAAAGTTTTCGAATATGTTCGCTTTTTCTCTTCTCTTTTGTCTTTACTCTCACACCACACCACTTACCTTTCATACTTCCTGCCTTTCACACTTTTGTAGTACTGACAGCCTAACTTCAAAACTCTTACATTGATGCCACCGAAGCGAAAAAGAGCTAATAGTATCCAAGACATGGGTGTAAAGAACTCAACTACTGCTGGAACTAACCCCCCTGCGCGTCGAACAAAGGGTCGAGGTCAAGACGTGGATGGCACTATGAACGGGCGGAGTAGTGCTGAGACTGTTATTAATAATATGAAACGGTGAGAAGGGTGGAAGAGAACATGAATTGAAAGTGAATATCGTAGAGTTGATGAGTTTTGGTAGATTGATCTTTATAACTGATTTTTCTTTTATTCGATTCATTCGCTAAGAGTGCGTAAACCGAAGATGGAAGTAAGTTTATAATATTAATGTAACCTAGTGATCATTAGTTAAATAACCATTACGCGTTGAATTACATGTATATTAATATATGATATGGATCCTTTATTTGTCAGGAATCGTCTGGATTCTCTTTAGAACGATGTATTCAGTGGTTTGAAGTTTATAGAGGTATATAGAGCTTCATTGACTGTAAATAAAACTGACATAATCGAGAATGAAGGAATTTGTAACAGAAATCAACAATCATATATGACGATTACGACATGGTTACTTTTATGTACAGTACCCACAACGCTGTTCTCATAGATTTCAACCTGTTATTATTTTATAACTGATATTCTGAGTAGATTCCGAAGACACAGAGGACAGAATTGGTCCCAGTGGTGTGGAAAAATGGCTCACGGATCTTGGAACTAGTACCGATAGTGTATGCGAACCTCTGGGAATATTCACGTTTATTACTTTAGTTTCTTAATTTCACATTTATCTTTGTCTAACAATAGGTACATCTTATACTGATCTCATGGAAATTGAATGTATCTAAATTCGGTAAACTGTTATTAGTCACGCATAAATGCGCAAAGTTAATTGAATTGTGTGTCTTATTCTAACAATCATCCATGGTGTAGGATATATAACACGAGGGGAGTGGACGTCGGCATTCGGGGTTTGGGGGTAAGCGGAAAGAAAGTTGACGGAAGCGATTACCGTTTGACTCGCTGAATGTTATGAGCAATTGCGATAAGTCTTATGACTTGATACCTATTACATTATGTCGGTTACGACATTTATGTTAACGTCACGTTTAGCCGTACTCATTTATTGTCATACTGTTTCATGCAATTCGCTAGTATTGATTCCAATGACAAGCTAATATCAAAATTTCCTGAACTCGAAGCGGCATTGAGGAATCCGGATCAATTGAAGGACATTTACAGAAACACATTCAACTACTCAAAAGAAGACAATCAAAGAAGTGTTAGTGTGGAGGTAGATGATCGATAGCATTTCTTACATTGGAAGTTAATTTACCGAGCAAGCTGCCATACATTCTCACTGTGTTTACTCAGGTTGCAATAGAAATGTGGAAATTACTGCTAAGTAATAACTATTCGCATATCAATTACCTTGTACAATTCCTCGAGGCATGTATAATTTTATTTGGTAATGAACTTTAACTTAGAGATAAATGGCTAAACAAGTAATACATATTCATTTTCATAGGGGAAGAAACCAGTAAAAGTAATCACTAAAGACCAATGGATTAGTCTATGGGCATTTGTGAACAATATCTACGAAGATTGCAGTAATTACGATCCAACTTCTGCTTGTACGTGCATTGTGTCATATAATTCAATACGCTTTGAACGTTATTAGTTGATAACACCCGTTTATTGTACACAACAGGGCCAGTTTTATTCGATGAATACGTGGAATGGCGAAATGAACAATCAGGATCAAACGGATAAATTCTTACCATCCCAATGGGTGGATGGGTCTGATATGGACTATGTATGCGCACGTCTGCATCTCAACATCCTCTACATTTCCGTACATAACTATATATGCAAATTCAACCCACCCATTGATTGTTAGTAACTTAGAGTTATTAAACCATTAATGTTAATACAACAACAAATAGACCTGCTTAAATAAGGCGTTGTGATTTAGAACATTTTATATCCGCATGGCTTGTTCGTGCAATAGAACAGTGATGTGTATAACATCCAGCAATGATGCAATAACATGATAGCACGCAATTTGTTAAATAATGATGTCGAAACTCAAAACTCGGTTTTTGCTTAAAAAGGAATGGGAAAATTTTTATACACATGATGTTGTGATCCATCTTACTCTAATCTCTATCTTCTTCCATAAAATCCGGATTCTTCCTCAACAACACAAAACCTTCCAAGACATGTGAGAGTGAAATGTCTACAAATTATATCAAATTCGTCAACAAATTATTATCCATTATACGCATGTAAGCAATCATGTTCCACTCTATAAATACTTACATTCTTCCGTAGCCAATTCTGCTCGCTCAGAATGCGCCAGCAATACGGGTGTCGAATGTGTCTGGAATCCCGTAATTGTCTTTGGTCGTCCTGCCTGACCGACCACATCCACAGCTTGTCCAACACGCACAGTGACTGGAAGGCTTTCGAGGTTTTCGTCAAGGGTGATTAGGAACCGGGGGTACATTGCTGTCACGAGGAAATAGAGGAACCAGTGATACTTGTCGAGAATTACTGAAATAAAATGGAGAAAGACGCGCTTAAGGTCATAAACAACGTATGTTATAATAAACGAGCTTGCTGAGTTTCTTATAATACTAACGTTTCTTAGCGTCAGTAAACGCGATTAACGTTGCTAATATACCAGCCATTCCAGCGGGTGACATCAGTTGGCGATCAGAATGGAATGGATTAATTGATATCGTACCCTTCCCCATGTGCAGTAATCCCTATGCAAAAAGACATTTTTGTAAATATAGAGAACATCCCGAACACAATCTGAGAGTTAAATTATGTTCGCAGTTTAATATATGTCATACAATACCTGTGCGATCCGAACCATGAACAGACAATTAGGCTCCTTATGATAATAACTCGCCAACTGTCTCAACATCTGTGCGAGTCTTGCGTTGTTTGTTCCGGCACCAACGAGGCCCATAGCGAAGATAGCGTTAATTGCAACGTCAGCGTCGTTATCATGAGAGTGCTTACTGAGCGTTTCGAGAACGTTGAGTAGCGGATTTGAGGCGCACAGTAGACCGAGTGCTAATGGAACTGTCCGACGAATCACCGGTTCGCCATAATGCATCTAGAGTCAAAGAAAAATAAATCGTTATACAATATATAAGCGAACGTTAATGAACAAGCTATTATACAACTGGAAATAATAAGTTAGAAACTCGGGCATCATGATAATCAATAACGCAGCAATATGCCAATTTTGTACCTAATCGTAACGATCGATTGATATTGTACCTACCAAATGATTAAATGTTCGCAATGACATTTCAGCCCCAACATCTTCACCAACAGCTATTAATGCAACTCCGAGAACAGCAAAAGCTTGATGTAAATCTTCTTCCTTCTCTTTATCCAAATGATCATTACATATATGAAGCATTTTCTGTACTTTCAATACATTGCCAGTTCCTATGCACAAAATCGATAGCAACAAGATGTATGAGAACAAATGACTAGTCAAGCTAACATAATCAGAGGATCGACTACAAACCTGCATATGAACAAATTTCAACCAGCACTCCGACTTGTTTACCCAATGGATGATCAATAGCCTTTAGTGTTTCCAACACTGTTTCGGCCTGTTCTTGTTTCCCTATATCACGCATAATTATAAATATTTATATATTAAATACATATATATTGACAGTATTCTAGCATTTATCATGAATGAGGCTAATAATTGTCGATTCTTTCTTCTTTTTCTTAGCAATCTTGAACAAATTCTCCTCATCTGCTCTCCATGATAATTTGCATTCCTCATCACTCACCAAGATATAACAGTGCAAGACCAAGTCCCAAGAACCGGCCCCAGGTATCCTTCAATTGTCCCTTATCACGCTCCATCATAGCCTGAACAATCGCACTACCAATATCGCCATTACAATCTCCAACGGAAATTAAACCTAGTGACAAGGCAGCCAGAGACGCTATTTCCAATTTTACGTTTTTATCAAGAACTAGTGGAAGAAGTAGAGCTTGTACATCCTCACGATGTGAGTTAGCGTAAGCTAACCCGAGACTGTAGTAGAAAAGAATGAAAAAATAGATGTGAATCCTATTTGTTCATCTAGAAAACACAAAAACATCACCATATCGTACGACTCACCCCACAACAGCGGATATACGCACGATATCTCGTTGCTTACTATCTTCAATTGTTTCTGACAACAAAGCTTTTGCAGGATCAATTTCACTGCGGATTCCTGCATTTACGAGTCCAATTGCTAAATTGGCGCCCGCCTATATGTAGAACAATAGATATTCAGAATGGCTGAATATGAAACCTTACATAATTTGGATATTATCACGGTGAGCAAATAATAGTTACCTTGACGTGATAGTCTTCTGACGTTTGATAATCGGCGATGACATTGAGTGCCGTCTCCACGTCCCAAAGCATTATCATACCAATAGAAGCAGCAGCGCTTAATCTTCCTTTTGTATTAAATAAATCATACAATACCAAATGTATGTCATATTCCATTATCAGTTGTCTTTGTTACTTGGTTTCGAATAATAGTTACCGTGGTCTTTGTTCTTATACATCCAGTGATGTCCTTCCTTTATGGTAACTAACTTGTCAGTTCCAAAACCAGCATTCACAAAGGCATTAACAAAAGTTGATGAAAGATTCTGACGAGCAGAGTCAACATTGCCGCTCGTAAATCCGGGCCCTAGTCATGCAAGTAAATTGAGTTATTATTCATCAACAGGGTAAGTGCAATTGCGTTCTAAGAATGCATACGAATATCACTTACGGATATTTTCCAAATGACTTTTATAAATATCTTCAGGTGACTTCGGTTCCAAAACATCTAATTCTTTCGCCAGGGCAATAAAATGCTTAGACAAATGATTATTATTTAATATTGCTTCTATTTCTTCATCCTCAATTGGTAGTGAAATTTGCTGTCTGGCAAGATGAAACGCAAGCTGCTTCTGTAATAAACTAAATGCAAATATAAATTAGTAATAATACCTTGCAAAATCGAACATTCCAACTCCCAAAAAAGCAAGCGCGTCTTCACTTACGCATCTTTCATCCCGGCTGCTTCAAAATCCTCCCTTATGAGATCATCATCTCTAAGCCGAATAGCAAGACTCATTGCTTCAGAATATTTTTCAAGTTTGAAATAAATAGAATGTGCCGTTCTCAAGAAATGCTCATCGTCCGGTGGGCCCAACAAATTAACACAACTAAGGGTTAGAAAGTAGATTAATTCAATTTAATGTGCGGACTTGAACCAAAATGAGACAAGAAAAAAATTGCAAGCGTAGATTAACCATACCTGACCATATACAGACATACACGCACATATGTATCACTGTCAACAAACTGAGGCAATTTATCTATCGCTTCAAGTTCTAGCAACAGATCAACAGCATCGGCTTCAGCATTGTGCTGTAGGAAAAAGGGGACAATATCCAATGCAAGATTCATTAAATCGTCGGTTGACGGTGAATCCCCATTTACCGTACGGTATACGTATTCTTGACCAATTTCGGTTGACAAATGGCTTTAAGATTGAAAAGTGGACAGGAATTAACTATCATATAATGATTTAGAAAAACACCCCCATTTTGAAGAAGGAATAAACATCATGTTATTGGGACATAACAGTTTATAGATACAGCCACAATACTTACCGAACATATTCGTGTCCCCACGATCCGGGATTTTCATTGGATCCTTGAAGACGGTATTTAAGTGAATCGCGCTTGCCTTCATCGTAAGTCATTGCCAGAACTGATAAAATATCGGCAAGACGATTCTACAATACGTATCGAACGGGATATTAACTTAAATTCGACTAATATGAAAAATTCCCTGTATTCATGATCTTTATGTACGTCCCACAAATATGCCAACGTAATATATAATATTCTTTTTCATACATTCTTTTTACGTGTAATTTCTGTCTCCAACACACCTGATTACCTTATTTTCAGAGTCAATCCAATTTTCATATATCTCTGCCATAGTTGCATAATGCGGTCGTAAGAATTTCAATGGTTTCGGAACCGATGTCATCGAACTTGTCGATGTCCGAATAAGCGTACGAAGTGATTCTAGGGCCGGGTTGTGCAGGGATATATCAGGTTCCTGAAGTAATCGGTAGAAACGAATAGGAATTATGTTGAGACAAAAAAAAAGTTGAATTCGAAAATGATCATAAGAAAGTCGTCAAGAAACAAATGGCCGGGCGTATAGAATAATCGCCTCTACAAGCTCGCACAGGAATACCAACCTTCAAACGTTCGACCAGCATCTCCAGTTCATTCTTCAATTGTTGATCTTCTTCAGACTACGTTTTCAGTTGAATTGAGATAAATTCGATGAGACATCAATGTTGTCGTATGTCATGACTAGCATTTGCCCACGAATGCGGTTTAAAAAAACCGAATCAAAATTTACGCGTTGAGTGTAATTATTTATGTGCCCGATCAGTGTATTAATCTAGTACTTCTACTAGATTAAACCGAGACTGTTCTGGCAAATAACCACGATAATGCCCTTCCCAGACATACCAACTCTTCCACCTCGTCTTTCTTATCTTTCTCGTCCTTGTTTTTCCCGCTAGTTTTGTCTTTCAATTTATCATTTGCGTCCTCTGTTGAGCTGGCGTTCGTTGCAGTATCTCGAGCCATTTTTTGCGAGTTCCCTGACAACTAATAAAACCAGATAGGTAATCTCAACAAATATCGAAGACTTAGTCGATCCGAAAAATCGTTGGTGTGAAAAAGCCAATTGAATGCGTAAGCAGTTGATGTCGTGTACGTCGGTTACGTCACACTTTGTGAAATTTTTTTCTGCAAACTATAAAACACTTCAAAACGTGACTCGATGTTCTTCCTTCTTCGCCCCATTGGCTTTTTTTCGCTGATATAAAGGCTGATCATGGTAAGTAGAGAATGATCAAGAAATTGAAGCAACTGTGCGGGAAGATAGTGTTCGACGGAGGTAGAAGCGAAAGATAGATATGGATGGATGATAAATATTGAGGGTGGATGCGATGGTTGCATAAATGTAGTGATTATAGTCTAAGGCAGATATATAAGCAAGTTAGGCTAGATAAGTGCGATCGGAAGAGATCAGACAGGTTTGTGGGGGCGGAAGTATCCATGTTGTCAAGGCAGTCTGAGACCTGTTATTTCGAAGAGTGCATGTCAAGCAGAATTCTCATAATTCTCTTGTAATTCTTGTGAGATAGGCACGCGGGCCCAGGAAACACTTGAAACGGCTCAATGCCCCATCACACTGGATGTTGGACAAGCTCACAGGGACTTATGTAAGTTTTTCTATCTTCTCGTTAATTGCCATTTTTTGCTCACATTGTCTAATTATTGTTTGATTTTTTTTTCAACGTACTCTAACAGGCACCTCGACCATCTCCTGGTCCACATAAGCTCCGTGAGTGTTTGCCACTGGTTATTTTTCTGAGAAATCGGCTGAAATACGCGTTAAATAAGAAGGAAGTCATGTCTATCGTAATGCAAAGACTGATCAAAGTCGATGGAAAAGTTCGAACTGATCCAACTTTCCCTGCTGGATTTATGGGTAATTGTCAATGTCAAATAATGAATCTGGCTAAGGAATTTGATTATGCAAGTTAGATTTTTGCCAAATCAAATAGTATACTTCTATGTGTCATCGTTATAATATACCTTTTTCTTTTTAGTTTTAAAGTCGACAATACCGTTACTAACGATCTCTTCTTCGTAGACGTCATCACAATCGAGAAGACAGCCGAGAATTTTCGCTTAATCTACGACACCAAGGGCCGCTTTACAATCCACAGAATTACCGATGATGAGGCTAAATACAAACTCGCCAAGGTTAAGCGTGTTCAAGTCGGCAAAAAAGGCATCCCGTTTATGGTTACTCATGACGGACGCACGTATCGTTATCCTGATCCAAAAATCAGTGTCAACGACACGATAAAGGTGGATTTAGAAAGCAGTAAAGTCACCGATACTATTAAATTTGATGTCGGAAATCTTGCCATGGTCACTGGTGGACGTAACATGGGAAGGGTAGGAGTTATTGAACATAGAGGTATGAGAGAAATTTAAGAATACTTTATCATGGAACGATATGGGAATTGTTCAGCTTATGCAAGAAAGTTCGTCGTCCAGAAATCTTATAAAAGTTTTGCTTTTTTTAGAACGTCATATTGGAGGGTTCGATCTTATACATTTAAAAGATACAGCAGGTCATCAATTCGCTACCCGTATTGGCAACGTTTTCGTCATTGGTGAAGGATCGAGATCGTACGTTAGCTTGCCAAGAGGCAAGGGTGTGAAACTGAGTATTGCTGAAGAAAGAGACAAACGTCGTGCGGCTGCGCAGGCAGCGACTTCTTCACATTAGGAAAATTGTGTAGAATGAGTTGAAGGGGCGAGGCAAGATGGAGGACAAAGGTGTGAGACTAAATATTGGTAGATGTAATTACTCGACTTATAATGTGAGAATAAATTATGTTGTGGACAATTTCCATGCATTAATAATCGACAGAATAACGATTAGTTAGGGTGGATTAGAGGGTTCACTCTATTTATATAATTCCATCTGCGTACTAGTTCAGCGGTTTATAGCTTTAGTTCGTCGGATTATTTATAAACTGGGAGCTGTTCTTAGTGATTTAGCATCAATGTGAACTGGCCTGGTAACGTTATTTGTTTGATAGCTAACTCATTGGGAAGTTTCGAGTGATTGACGAGTCTTTCTATTGCAAGCTTGTGGTTGTAGTTTCAAATTACTTGTTATCACCCTATTACCTATGGAGATGCGCATTATAGGAAGTTCTTTTTTCTTCAAACATGCTGAGATTACTTTACCAATGCTTAAGGGCCAACCGTTGAATATTTGCTCTTGAGGGAACTTTGCAGCCTACAATAATCAAAGGAAACAAATCACCCAGAATAAAGTAGGTCTCCAATGCACCCAATCAGAATCTTTGCCCAACAATTCAACTTCAATTTAACGAACAAGAAATGTGCAATCAACAGAATTGGCAGTGAATTGGTTGCGCGTTCCATTCGCTAATTTATTTTTTCTTGTGGCCACATACCCAAAAAATATAAACGATGTTTCATAACATAGACAAATCATAGTAATTGAATGCAGTCTTCTCTTGGTTTTTGCTGGTATCTGGTATGTAACACAAGTCAGCAAACAACAACTTGTCCAAGAAGTCTGAACTCGTAATACTCTGAACTCGCCACTCGCGATGCCAAATTTACCTCACGTGACGAAATTTTGTTGCAGAGGATCAAAAAACCTTTACGTTGCCTAATATTTCTATTGCAAGACTCAATGAATCAAACAAGTTCTTCAAAACTACCATAACAATTTTGGCAGAGTCGCAACCGAATTTGAATCAATCAATAGAGCTATCTCAACGCTCCAAAATGGATTGATCCATTATATAATATACTAATATTGGTCAAAGAGACACACACATCCTCTACTATGTGTAATTTTTTAGCAATATCTACAGTTAATTTTGCGATTAACATTGTATACCAATTTTTTAAAAGGGCAGCAGGCATTTGTCACTTTGATGAAATCCAAAGTTTGCTATTGATAATAATACTGTATTATCTTTTCGTCATTAACTGATCAGAAACTTGGGGGTTTGTTTTGTTGCTCCCCGTGGTCCTTCGAAAATAAAAATTTCTTATTGCAGACGCATTCTGTTTGTAGGGTAACTTAAGATATCAAAAGCGATATTGTGACGGTCAGTTCAATCGATAGTGTTGATCTATTCTAAAGGGACCTGGGTATTTACTGAAGGACACTTTGCTCAGGGGATGCTTTATTCGGAGAAATACAGTATGTGGCACGTGCTAACGTTCTCGGAACGGCTTGTAAAAAACAAAAAGCGAAAAAGTTACTAAAAAACTTTTAGTTAAGGCTAAATTGGAGAGAAAAAAAGATATTAGTGTTTAACAAAATTGTCAATTATATGCTCAAGCACGTTTTACAAGTAATAAATGTTACCAAAAACTGTCGCGTTTATTGAATAAAGTTATTATTACACACGGAGGCTATTTAGTCA
>CAJVPJ010000736.1:0-17759 GCA_910592205.1 Paraglomus occultum | reverse complement strand
TGAAAAACGCATTAAAAAAATGGTGGCAGAAAAAAAGAAAATTTCTCAACCCGTCTTTTTAAATTTAATTAAGGAGGAATGGGATGGTCTTGAAAAAGATGTTATAGTTAATAACATTAGTAGTATGAAAAACGAGTTCAAGCTTGTATTAAAGCTGAAGGAGGCCATACTAAATATTAAGCCATTAATAAAAATTGTAGCCATAATGTTGGGCTTTCATAAAAGCTTTTTTATTTGTATTTATATACCAAATTGCGTTTACAGCATTACAAAAACTGACCGCCATTACTTTTGTCCAGTACTGTACATACTTAATAAGTATGATGATGCATTGGTTGATCTCAACAAATTTTTGAATACTAAACCAAATGATGTAGATGCACTAGGAATGAGGGGACAAGTCTATTACATACTTAATAAGTATGATGATGCATTGGTTGATCTCAACAAATTTTTGGATACTAAACCAAATGATGTAGATGCATTAAGAGTGAGGGGGCATGTCCATTACATGCTTAGTAACTATGATGACGTGTAAACTAGCGTTTTTAGGTATAAGGCATGGGGACGATTTGATCAGGTGATCGTCGAGTATTTTAGTTGAGAAGTACGATCATTTCGTCAAAACCCAAGTCTGAAACACTCAATTTATTTCTTATATTTTATTGGATATAGCTGCGATAGTTAGAAATTAGTTCTCAAAAGATATATAAACGGTCGTTATCCGATTGACTGATGTATAGTATGCTTTTGATGTCTTACTCGGCTGAATGGCCTTGAGCAATAGGCACGTAGTATCAATAATGCTGTCGTCATATGATATTTGAGACTGAACGTCTAATGCTTTTGATGTTTAATACTTAATGAGCTGAACGGCTAATGTTCTACATTGATTGCTTACTGTTTAATACATCAAGCGATTGATGCCTTCAGTGTTAAAGGTCCGTGATAACTTGAAAATAAAATGATTTTTAACTCTCGTTCTCAAAATAAATGATTGAAATCCAACTGACTTATTTAACATAATCGGACTCTGCATATCGACCCTGAATATTTGACGATCGACGTTAATATTCTTGTTTCGCCGACGAAGGTCGATTATTGTATTACGACTAATTCGATAATTATGACTGATTGTTTACAATGGAAGATTGAAATGTTATATATTCTGAAAATCTCCTGAAAGGCCGAGAATAATAGAAAACAATTAAGATTAATGCTGTAATAAAACGTTCTCCTTATTACGTTCGTCATGATTGAGAGTTAATGATGTGATGTTGGGTTAATATTTCAAAACGGAGAACAAGTAGTAATTTTACTGTATTCCTGCGTTGCGAACATTTAATAACTTTCTTAACCAACATGGTAAAGGCTCTGGTTCCGATGTGGTTAATGTGAAGATTAATTAACGGTTGGATAAATTGTAGTTAATCGTTCGCCGTTTGAACGTAGGATTCACTTAACAGATCGATGAAGTAATTTTATTGCTATATACAGTACATTATCATCGTTACTATCAATTGAGTATGGATAACATCCTATGAATAGCTCTTGTTGTATAACGGAAATATTCTATAGCAAAAATACCGCATGGCTTCGACACTGAGTATTTGACAAGTTCTCATTCGAGAGTGTTCAATAATCGGCTTGCTGGTCCGATTCACTGAACCGGAGTTTAACTTCAATGATGATAGTAATATTAATTCCTAATGGGTTCGTCGTTTAGCCTATGATAGTGTATTCGTACTTACAGGTATTGTAACATCGTTGAACTAAGTGACAGAGTATGTTTCTCTCGCTCATTAGAAGGGTTTTCGTCTAGACAGCGATGGGCTTTGTAAGCTATAGCATAGATGGCTATTATGGTGTAGTTTATAGAGCGCTAATCACAAGGTGCCCAATGCTGAGAAGAACCCTAGGTGAGGCCCATATCGCGTTCACATGATGCACTGGTTGATCTCAGCAGATTTTTGTATGCTGAGCCAAATAATGTATTAGGACATGCTTAATAAGTATGATGATGCGTTGGTTACGGCTGACGTCGATAAGCAAGTCACATGGTAAAATTTTCCTCCGCAGTAATCAAACAACATCCCTGACGATCAATTAATTATTAATTAGATTTTACTCAAAGCAAAACGCGAGTAACGCGATTTTGGTGACGGCGTGGGAAAGATAGAAAATCCGCGCTCTGTGGCGTAGAAAATCTAGTAACAGCAAATATATATATCAATATATGTGACATCCAAATAACCAGCAGTAATGAAGCAACTTACGGCTAGTTTTTATCGTCGCGTCGCTAATTAGCGAAAGAAAGATGTTAACCTTGGGCAATCTTGATATGATAAGCGATCAATTGTTTTTGCCCAGTTGACAAACCGTTCTTTGACTAGTCAATATCCCATAACTCGCTCATATTAACTAACTTCCACTTTTCATAATATTTTTCAGGCGTTATCGAAGAACAAATTAAATGCTTTTATTAAAAATTAAACGATCCGCGCGCGTAACGCTCAATTTTTCGGGACTGCTTGACGATTTGATCTCTATTTGGACACTGAACAATTAAAGATCATCTGGAAAAATGAAGGGTCATTCTTGCATATTTGTTCTGGCCCAGATAATGGCTCGGCCTCGTTCCGAACGAGACTGGCTAGCGATCAATAATGCCCATTATTTTGGTGCTGTTCCGTTTAATATTAAAAGCAACGTTTATTTATTTTATTATAGCAACTAATAATACAAATAATGTCTACGTAATAAATCACATAATAATAAATTTACAATGTGAAACATAAAACAAACTATATTTTTGTCGTATTGCTTTCCTCGTCACTATATCATTGTTTCGCTTTATCCGTCTCGGGAATAAGCAGGAGGCGGGCCGGCTGGAGGTTGTGAGCTGCTAGCTAGCAAATCTGCCGTCAACATTCTCACAGGGTTTCGGGGTAAGATTTTATGAGCACGCATATAACCCATGAATTGACTGGGTATCTCTTCTAATACTTCTTTCGTCAATTGTAACTCGGATTTGCATTCACTGAACGCTACAAATTGTACGATATCTCGTTCCATTGTTACGCCTTGTACCTAGAACACGTATCAGGTTAAAGAAAACGTGAGTTGTCGAAAACCGGTCAAATCGCACTGGCCCCTTCCCTTTCGAATCCTGTACATCATGCAAAACATATTTCTTTTTTACCTCTAATCTTTCATAATCAGCATCGAGAATTTTCATATTCGTAAAGTCGGCATCGCCCACTCCCACTATAACTATTGACAACGGGAGAGTACACGCTCTGATTATTGCTCTTTTTGTCGATTCCAAATCTGTAATGGTAATGAGTAAGTTTCGCATGAGTGAAGAATTAGATTTAGAAACTGAAGTATCGAGTAAATGTGTTTCCGAATGTACCTGTAATCACTCCATCTAGAAGAAATAAAGATAATCAGAATTAGTAATAGTATAGCAATGGTATTATCACATATCACATGACTTACCGGTTATAATTAATAGCATATAATAAATATTATCATATCCAGCCCGGATCTTTTCCTGAATTCTTTCGGCAGTCTGATTTATTATCTAATCAATAAGCAGTTTGCAAGAGACGTTAATATCGCGGCAACAATAAAAGTTAAAAGCTTCAATGCTTGTTCATACTCACGGGTGAAAAGTTGGTTGGTCCATACAACTCGACTTTCCGTATTTCCCGTGTATAAGCCTCCAATATACCCTCAACACCTTCAACCTCTGGCTAAAAAGAAAAATAAATAAAAATTGTTAATCTATTTTCAAAAAAATGTATTGAATTTAAGATGCAACTCACATTTCCAAAATCATTATTAAGGGGGTACGCATGGGACAAGACCTGATTGAATTTTGCTCCAAATCCATAGACCTGAAAGAAAAAACGAATCACAGACTGAGTATTAGTACTTATATGGTGAAAAACGTCATCCGAATCAAAACGAGAATAATACCGCAAATTTCTTGTTCCTATCGTATTGCTGCACTGTAAAACAACAAGATAATGTTAGTCTCGTCAAGTAATCCACATCTTCCAAGCCTTCCCTCCTTAACCATACCACCACTCAACTCTCTCCACCCTTTCATCCCGCCTTACATACAGATACTCCCAACATTCCAAATAGCCTTTTGATAATCATTCATTCTATCTCCATTAATATAATGTAGACTGTTTTCTTTGTGCGGATCCCCGTTCGATACCGTAAAATCAATCGCAACAACAAGATGAATCTCTGTACCGCCCACGATATAGTCTAGAAATGAAGCGGGTGTTTCAATGGCTTTCTGCATGACCTGAATATGAGCCTTCTTTGGTCTTGACGTGATTGAAAATCTCGATGAAGGTGTGGTTAACGGATATGTGCGACCCTCGAGTATCTCGCGTAGATTCAGAGAAGTTGTGCCAAGTAGAAGGTGGTCTGAGAACGATGAGAGGATTTAGACGTGGATTATGCAAGAACGAAGAAAATGGTGCGTAAATGTAATGTAAAAATAATAAAATGCGCTAGCGTAATAACATTAAATACAATTCCACGAGTAACTTCAACATCAGAACACTCACCCCCACTCTTCTTATGTTGCAGTATTCGTATCTCAAGTGCACGATCAAGATCACTGTTGCAAAGATGAGTCAATGGAACTATACAAAGAGGAAAATTCCAGGGGTTAACGCTTAGTTTAATAAAAAATCTGTAATTCATTCTCCATCCAAACTGAAAGAAAAACTCCTTACTATTAAACTGATCGAATAAAGGGCTAGCACTAAACTGCTGTTCACTTCTGTATACAGGCGAAAAACTACCATCCTCATTTGCTCGACCTATTGTGAAAAAGACACCCGGATCCTTTGATAATATGCCCTGGAAACAGAATTCAATTAGACATGAGAGTCCAATAAAGATAAAGGCGATGGAAGATGTAGAGATAAGGGTAATGGAAAAAAAGAGCCCATGCGGAAATGATGAAAAAAGGAGAATTGAGTGTCTCGGAGTATCAAACAAACCTTCCGTGAGATATTATGGACCTGAAATTGCAACCTAATTAAATGTTTAAAACAACTCATTAGAACCATTTATTACATACCGCGTTGATATGAACCCCCTCCCCCACATCAAACAACGTGTTTATACGCAAAATCAATTAACTAGAATCCATGCCTTGCCTCTGTCTTGTTTTCTATTAATTCTTCAGCCGTAATGATTATCTTGCCTCTATCCTTGTTGGGATGATTTGGGTCCTTTAGTTTACCGACAAGCTTACCACCAGGACTTCCGACTGTTGCGTTGTTTCGAAATAGTTAGCAAATTGCGACTTCAGAGACATATACATTTTTGTATACACAAGTTATTTTCGTACCAATAGTTCCTAGGTCGCATTCGAAAGTTCCGACAAATTCTTGTGCTTTCCATTCAGGCTGTTTTGGTTTATCCACATCTACTACAATAAATCTATATACGAATGAATCGCATTGCTTTTCCAGCATTATACTCCACATACTGTCAAAAATCGACCAACTCACTTTAATCTTTGTAGTTCTTCGAAAAAGTAATCTGTTTCAAACCCTTTTACAAACTTTGGATTTAAGGAATTTACCACAACGTCCGACCGCCAAGGATGAGCGACCCATGATTTCGTCTTTGTATTGTAAAGCTCGAGGAATATTTGTGCGTCGGTTTTAGAGAGGTAATCCAAGTCTGGAAGATTTTGGCACGAAAATTTGAGTTCAACTCGACTGTGAGCTATGTTGTATTCTTCGGTTAGTGACATTGTTGTAAAAAGGAATGTTTGTGTGTGGGGGTTTCAATCGTCCAGAGAGAAGTCTATAATAATAATACTAGTATAATGTGAGCCGTTATAATGAATGGCAATAAAGAATGACGCCACAGGGTAACGCCACAATGCCCGCCTCAGACTTGAGAACAATATCACAAACGCTTTTGTTCCCTATCATGCATAACGATCAAACCACTGGACAGTGACAATCGATTGTATGCATAGCACTCCTGCTAAACGACGACAAGTGATATACGATAACGTAGACATTATGTACCGCATGTACACAATAAGCACGTAATAGCTCCTGGTGTACACCAGGTTATCCACATGGCGAATGCACATGTGCATAGCTTCAATTAGTAAGGCGGGATATCCTTCATACTGTCTGTATTCAAATATGCAACGCCCAAAAACTTGACTTGTTGCGCAATCTAGCCTTATTTATTAACAATTTATGTAGCGATTTACCCACTATATTAATATCTTATATAATTCACATTTTGCACATTCGTTTAATTATTTGCAGCAATTAATTGCTTCGCATGTATCCGTTCCTGTGGTTTAACGAACGCACTACCTGCAAGTGTTGCGAATGGGGTTGAGCATAGGTGGGAAAAATTAAAACCCGTCAATTTGGTATAGACTGTGTTTGATCGAGAACATCATCTAGCGTTAACATGTTTCTTTAGTTGTTGTTGAAGAAAAGAGGCCGTAAAGATGTTATAAGTATACGAGGCTTTGCAGTATAACGTAGCAAAAAGGTTGAATTACATCCATCAATAAGCGATATGACCGAGAATACATGACGAGTCAAATATGATGATACTTGCCTAATTCTCGATAAGGCGCCCCCATGTAAATATTGTTTTCCATGTTACCTACCCGTTATACCTGAGGGCGAATAAAAATTGGTTTGTGCAAGTAACACGTGTATGATAATATACGTTATGATTCCCGAATTCCAGAAAGAAGAAGAGAGGGAGAATAATAATAATAATAATAATAATTAATTCCCGGAAAAGTTTCTCATCCGTAATTGAGCCCATAGGCGATGCCGTATGATATTGGAAAATGTATAATAGTTTGCGTTTCAACGTTGAATTCGATAATTTAAGACTTTATTTTCAAGCTACATGGACATGCGAAAATTAGTCGTACGGATCTTGATTCAGTCTCTTTTATAAATGCAACATGTCGAGCATATTGATGGCTGCAAATGCGATAAACATTTTTTTCAATAAATATCGAATCGACTCGATAACGTGTATCAAACTTTTATTCAGCAATGTACAGATTATATTTGGAGAAAAAAAAAGTATTCACTACTCAATGTTTGAAAAAAAAGAAGACTATGTTTATGCTAAAAGTTATAGACGCTTTCCCTTTTATCTTAAAGTATGTGAACCACTATTACTAAATTCTAAATAAATTAATTACTGCATGCTATATACTAATACGTGTTAATTAATAATTCTCACGTAAATGAAAAACAAGACGAGTTAAAATTTGCTTTCTTCCACTCGCTACTGAAAAATTGACGGATCTAAATTTATCAATTCAAAAACTTCATAATCTTCAATGATACCAACCTTGATGCGAAACCTCAAATCATAATGGCAATCTTCGTAACTCGATTTCCAAGATTGATCACTGATGGTAAATGCTGAACATAAACTTATACCTACACCATACTGTAACCTATGAGGCAAAGTCCCCTTGCGTCTTCCCACGGATGCTCCCCTAGCCGAGTTTCCATTGGGTAATTCAAAGAGAAAACTCTTTGCTGATACCTTTGGTGGGTTTTTCTTCCAACTGTGGAAATTGTAAGCACCCATAATGTATGGTTGATTTTTAATTTTCGTGATAATAATCGTTGAAGATTTTAGACTACATGCTGCAAAAAACTTGTGATCTTTAAAGCCAGCTGTGCTTCCTCTGAAAATAAGTTTAAAAGTATAGGGAAGATCCAACAATGTGTAGGCTTCATTTCGATTGTCGACCCATGAAGCTATAACTGGAACAACTGACAAATCAATTAGCTGTGATTCAAATATTTTTGTTCGCTTTTGTGCCAATAGAGATTGTTCAAACCGTGTTGGTACCATAATTTTCTTTTTAATTTGGTCTCTTAATTGTTTGGGCAATAGTTTCCTGTATGGTCTGACCTCATCATAATATTCATTTGGTGCCATTGAAAGAAAGTTAACTTGCCCAATCAACGGTTTTATACTTTCTGTCATTAATTTAATATCATCTTCCGACCATTTGGTATGATCTCTCTTCAGGTTCGGGTGTTGGGCACGTCCCCAGGTTATAATATGTCTCCATAATTCCAACTCATTGATCGATAACTTTTTCTTTAAAATCATAATTATTGTATCGACATCAAGTTCCAGGTAAGATTGAGAGAAAAACAATTTAGTTGGATCCAGAATAATTGCTCTAAGGCAGACATCTTTGAGTTTTTCGCAGGATGCAAATTTAAATATTGATTTAAAGACATAGCCAGCATTTTCGCATATAAATTTCGGCTTTGTTGTAATAAAGTGGTCCTGTATAAACGGAATCAATTCGGTGAGCCCCAGTTCATCACATGCGTATAGCAGTTCAAGAAGTTTTTCTTCCCCAATAGAATTTACGTTGACTTTTCCGGTGTAAAAATACCTAAAATGAAAAAAATTATAATTAGTATAACTTTAAGTCTGCCGACATGAACAATTGAGGCTCACCTGAGAAGAACCTTAAACACGTCGCCATCAATGTTTGACTTTTCAAAGACATAGTATTCTCCTTGCTTTTTTAACCAATTACTAGATAAGGCTGCTTGAAAATAATCTGAGCGACTAGACAATATCAACTTGTGTACATTAAACTGTTGTCGGGACTGTCCCTCCCCGGCATAAAGAACAAGATCGTAATCTTTGCCGCTTTCCAAGAGTTTAGAAAAATCGGCAATAAACTGCGCATGAAATTCAGACGACATATTGTGAAACAAAAATTGGGGTGTGACAAGAAAGTGGACCTAATCCTGAATATGAAGTGTTATGCGATATTCCAGATTATATACTTATTGGCGATGGTTACACGATTGTCTTATTTAAGAGAGGCGTACTCTCGGAAAATTTCCTTCATTGTTCCGTTCAATTTTAATGCCATATACTGAAACTGCGGACTAGGGCAAAGTATTACTGCGCAAAGTAAGACTACGCCACTAATACTAATAAACTTCAAGGATAAGAAATTTTATCAATTTTTAAGACCTGATTACTGTCTTTATCTTTCTTTTGTAGATACAAGTCGACGCAGTAATACTTTCTTTAAGAGCTTACTTACTCTTAGAGATGAGAATCTTTACGATGTTCTTTGTTGATAACGCAAACGTCTATATAGAATGTTATGGATAAATTACGAATTATGTAACTGGCGCAGCATTTGACATGTTATTTACTAATTGTTACATACTCCGAACGAAGCAAATTTTACCGGGCTAATGAAAATTTCAATGTCATCATTCAAAATACTATTCAAAATCCCATGCATAAGACAATTGATCATGTTGCCAAAGTGGACATGCGCAGATAAAATTGTAACAAAGAGCTCTCTCTTTTTTCGGAACAGTCCCAATGTATTTCATCGGTCTTGTATATCTTCCGGCGTGGTGGTTACACTAAACGAGCGGTCAGCTGCGTACGCTGCACTTTGGCGATCGCCAACGACATTGCCAAGATATAATAATAGTGTTTCTTTGTGCAATTCATTGATACGTAAACGAACATCTTGATCAGGTGTCATTTGTATAGAAAAGCGTTTCATATTCATTGGTTTATTCTCTTAATAAATCGGGGTTGATGACATTGTGAATCTTTCACTATAGTATTTGAGTATAGATGCTATTCATGTATATAGTCATGGGGTCGGTGTGTCGTCCAACCCGGTTTGCAAAGCAGACCAATTATTTTCTTGTCAACACGCAAGCATTTGTAATGCGGCCATATGACCGACAGCTAATGGGTAAATGACGTGTGTGTGTTATTTACGCAATGATGATCCAATGAAGTTTGATTGAATTTAAAATAATATTTCAATAATCATATTCTTTAAGGACACCAAATTAAAGGTAAACTTTTTACATTTTTTAAATTTCCAAAACGCACTTGCTATTTAGATTTGCCTAATAATGTTAGTTAAGATGGGATGCAATTCAAATTGCTCGAATAAGTAAGAATGACACGCTACAAAGGCCAAATGCAAATATCGGCCGTCATAAAAATATGACAAGACATTGGTAACATAATTGCCTTTGAATACATGCGAAAAACCTTATAACCTTTATATCGCTTAGACTCTTTTTAAAAATAGCGCAAACATTGTTATCAATTTACTGACATTTTATGAATTTGTTGACCTCACCTTCAAAGTAAATGCAGGTTATTATTATTTTCAATTCACTCATCATCCATATTACGGATTATGGTTTATTTGTGTATGACTACTTTAATTACTCGACACAGTGAAATAAAAATGTCGGAATTCGGATGTCCAAACTTAACACCACAACTTGCGTAGCAACACCAATGAAATTTTGAGGCAAATCACGTTATTTGAATCTCTCCCGGAGATAACCGTTAAAAGATGACGCACGATATATATAAATACGATAAGTACTTAGTTATTAGTTCGTACAAAAAGTAACAAAGATACTCAGATAGCAATATAAGTGTCATGGAAAGGCGTAAACTTGTATAATACTTATATAAAATGAAAGCATCAATAATATTGTATTTTACAATTGGTTCTATTCATTATAATAGATATATGCATGCATTGCCCGCCCGCGACCGTCAAAGTTGTAAGTTCAATGCACAATATTTCCAGAGATGGGTCTTTGGCGCTTCGATCGCATGTAAGAAGGCTGTATAACATAGGCCTGAAACTCGCATGGTTGACTTTGAATGGGCAATGCATATCGCCCAGCCGTCAAAAAATACAACCTGACACATCGTTTTGTTGATGTTCTGTTGCTGTATCCATATTTTAATGGTTGCTTTTTTAGACTTGGCTTTGTTGCTGTCGCTATCTTGACACAACCGGATTTGGCCATGGAAAAAAGAGAACGGCAGCATTCCTTGCATAAGGTTCACTTCCTGCAGCCATCAATGTTTCTTTGTGCGTGTGCTTTGTACTTTGCATGTGCTTGCAACATTTCTATTGGACAATTTCAATAACAAACGCAGGTACATTTAAAGTAAATAGTATATATAAAATTCTCCAATGGCCAAGAGAGAAATGGTCAGGTTTATGTGCTCACTGCTGCACTGTGTGTTGTCACCCACTTTAAAACACATGTTTGAGAGGCCGATGATAATACAACAGCAGACCCAGCAAGACGACAATCGCTCAATCTGATTTTGACACTTTGATTAAGAATGGGATTAACTATATTCGTCTGCATGCATGGTGTCAAGATCTTATGTGCACAAAGTTACTTGTATTCGTGTACGGTCGAGACAGGTAATATTGCAGACATTTTCCGCCCAGAACATCAATTCCGAATAGTAACAAGAATATATGTATGTGGTTTAAACAGTATTAACATTAGCATCGGCATGAATACAATTACCCTTGCAAAGCTGTAATATATATACCAGTTCCTATAATACGCATTCCTTTGACCTACGCCCGCCAAGTTCTTGCGATTTAAGATTTGCTCTAATCATGTGAGCTATTAAATCATCGAATGTTTCTGCAATTGCAGTCATAAAAAAGCTCGTTCAAACTTTGGCTGACTGTGACGGCGCATGTGTGAAGAGGAAGCGTTAATAATATTCAGCCTGTTTTGCTTGGCCCATTTCCATTTCCATTTCCATTTTCATGTTATCGATGTAATCGTGCCATCCCATCCAGAGCAATAACAATACTGATATGATTTCTATTTCCCTTTCATAGAACTTAATTATGCACCCACTTTTGTTTCTCTTTCATCTCAATTCACCATTGACTTTAGTTCAGCTTTTATCTCCCTTCTATAGTTCGTCGACACATCAAACACCAAATGTTGTGCAACTAGCTTACTCACTTTGCACACCCGATTCAGAATATACATAGTTTGTTATCGTGGACATCACATATCGTAGTGTAACAAAGAACTTGTCGAGTATGACGAGTATTACACACGATAATCACGCGGACACCTTTCATCGGTACCGTTATCTTTTATTGATAAAATCTAAGAATCTGGCTTTTTTTTTCTCTCCCCTTGTTTGAAATCATATAATTGCTGCAGTTACAAGTTTTTGACAAAAGAGTGTGATGACATTTCTGCTTGCGTGCAGCCATATGCTATTTGGGGTGTAAACAAGTTTAACGCGTCACGCGTGACTTGCATCGATGGCGTACAGATTGTGAAGGGTTTATGTGTACCTTATTAAAAGTTTGAACTTTAATAAAAACCATAACGATTTAATTAGAACGGCGCGCAGATCAAACTTATTCATGCACCCGTCCTGTATAACAATCTTTTTATAATTAAATGTAGGAAGACAATAGAAATTAAAAGGTTGATACTAAATACTCGGAAAGGACATTCTAACAGTAGGCCAGTCAAAGTCATATCAATCGTGTGAGAGCAACTTGAGACGGCAACAACATAATAAAACATTTAATATCAACCATAAGAAAGTCGAAAGTCAACTGTATTGTTGAGCCTCGGGTGTATTGTGTGGGCATCGGGGTGCCAAGTATTGTGTTGATGACTGTCTAATACTGTTCTATGAATCAATAGCAAGCTTCATGGAATTATCTTAGAAATGCTGGGTTATGCGCCTTCTTAGTCGTGCCATAGTATGTATAAAACAATATATTGTCCTCATGTAGCAACGCATATGGAGAAAGCGATTTCTATGTGCGTATATTAACATGAAATGGAATAGTCCAGACCACTGCTTTCAAGACCCAACCCATTCATATATTTGCGTAATATATACCGATAAGAGCTAGTTTAAATTGAAGACAACAAGATACGGTAGACGATGATTATTACGAGTGATAGATGGGAATTGAAAAGCAGAGATGAGAAAATCTTGGGTCATTACCAAACTTTATTACGTTATAGTAATCTCATCCGTAATCGCTCATTCTCTTCTCGAAGTCTAGTTATTTCTTCCTTGAGTGCCACTGTGTCGCCACAATACTTCATAAACATAAGTTCCATATCAGTCTATAAGAATAAGCGTTGGCCAAAAATGTCAGCATGGATCTTCATTTACGATAAATTCACAAAAATCTTAATCGTTTAGATGACGGTCGCCCACCTGACCAATATACCCACCTTTTGTATATGAAACTGTCTCAGCAACTCTAAGTGCATATCCTGAATATCATTTTTTATTGCCGTCCTAAATTCATGTAGACATTCCGAGATGACATTTTCCAGTACCTGATACTGAAACTGTGACACACCGCTTGCAGTGTTCGATGAGGGCACGTCATTCTTTTGTTCTTCTGAAGAAACTTTGGCGGCTGGTTTGGCTGTGGAAGAGGATGGCGGTGAATATGAAGAAGGGGAGGATGACGGTGGAGGTTCCATGGAGCGTGAGGGTTGTGACGATGCCGGCAGAGATGAAGGTGGATACGGGGACGGTGATGGTGATGGTGATGGTGATGGTGATGGTGACGGTGATGGTGATGGTGACGGAGAACGACGTGATGGAGAAATATTGGGCGTAGCTGCAATAGTCGCAGCAGAATTTTTGACAGTTTTGATGGGTTTGATAGACTTGACAGTCTTGGTGGTTTTTACAGTGTCTGTCGTTTTTGTAATTGCAGTAGTGTTGGCAGTTTCGGTGGTTGCTCTGACGGTTGCTGCAGTTGCGGCGGCAGCCTTGATTGCTAAAGATTCCGTAGTTGGTGAAAGTACTACTCCATTTATCGCTCCCATTATCGATGCACGAATATCCTTAGTGTCTTTGGCATCGTCACCGTCCTTCACAGGCGAAAACATTTCCATATAGTTCTTATCCTTTGTTTCCTTCGCGCTTTGCATTGAACTATTTGCCTTGGGTGTGTTAAATTGTGTCTTTCCGGATGAACTTCTACTATGACTTTTGGGTCTGCTCGATGAAGACTTTCTATCAAGAGGTTTGTTCCTTTCCTGTCAGCAAAATAAATGTGTTGTGATATATTGATAGACAAGATCTTTTATATATAATCGAAAAAATTTTTTACCACTGGTATCTGAAAACACAAAGAATGTACAGGATGTGGTTCATGGCCAAGTAAAGTGCAGACGCTTTTGCTAGTGGATCGGAGGTCGTATACTATTATCTTTCCTGGATAAATTGATAAAATGTTAAATTAGAATACCGAAAAAATTAAGTAATGTCATCCATGTTACAGTAAGCCTTCATCACCTTGTAATGTGCCAGCAGCTATAGTAACTCCGTCAGGCTTGAATGCCAGTGCCGTCAACGGAAACTCTGTGTGTATATTCTTCAAAATTCTATATAAAAAAACAAAGCAATTAACCGGCCAATCTCGCTATTCCACTCATTCCAAGCATTATGCCTTATCCTCTCATGCCAAACAAAACACTAACGATCTTTTCCCCACGTCATATAGTACTATTCGCTTGTCCATTCCACTACTACACATTAATTGCGAATTAAATGGCGAGAAGGCAATTCCCCTGACCGGTCCAAAATGAGCAGATTCGAACGTCTGTAACGCTGTTGTCGAGGCACTCGTATCCCATATTCGAAGATATCCGTCTTCACTCCCAGCAGCAAGGAGTCCTCGCTTGAAATGTGAGTATTCGAGAACGTTCATAGGTTGCGTGCTTTTTGTGTTCTGCGAGAATCGGGTTGGGCAAGAGAATGTAGAGGAAGAAGAAATAGAATAACAAAAGTTCAATATAAAGAAAAAGGGTAAGAATGCCAAAAATACGATCCAGTGCTATATAATACATTGAAGTTGCATATTTGTGACAAACCTGACCAGTAAGTACTGTTAGATTACTCTGAATCAGAGAAGTCCTACTATGTATTATTATATTTCCAATATCGCTCGCACTAGCAACCAATGTCTCGTCTATGTTGAGATCTATGCTAGTTATTGCACTCCGATGGCCCTATATACGATAAAGCGAAAAATAATAACAGTCATACGATTGACAAGGACAAGGGCTAGATAGACTGATAATGTTTATGAATAACTCACCTTCAAAGGCTCATCATACTGTGATTCAGTTCGATCCCATACGTAAACGATTTTATCTGACCCTCCAAACATTACGCACTTTGATTTATTGTTAAATCTGACCGCTTTGACATCCGGATATTCCTACAAAATATAGCCAAAACGAATCAAGTAAAAATGAATTGAATAAACAATACATTCGTTACTTTAGAGCAAAGCGCTTTTTTCAATCAAAAACCCCGGTTCAAACCCAATTCCTCACCGAACCCTTTTCAATGTGTAAAGGTATCTGCTCAACAATTGTTCCTTTATGATCATGGATTGACACGGAACCTTTTTGCCCTACACCTAATAGCTGATCTATATACGGTACACATAAAGCGGATTTCAGCATAGAAAAGCTCGAAAAGCAAAAACATAACCTACCCCTTTGTTCTCTTTCATTTTTCTCGTTTTTCTATAATCTCAGAGTTAAAAACTTACTGTCGTGACTCCATCGTGCACATCTCACTCCTGCACGGTTGGAAGGAACAAACGAAGATAACTCAACGCCATATAATTGTTCAGGAAAAGAAGCATTGCCAGTCGGTTTAGCTGTGGCAGAAGAGGCGACCAAGTCCCATACTTTTACTTCTTGAGAGGCAGAAGCCAAGAGAAAGCTCATTGCAACGTACAAAATGTTTGTGAATACGTTTTTCCAACACGCGCTGCCTTGTATTTTGACGCATGCCAAAAATTTCAGACTATGCGGAAGTCACGTGTAGTGATTTTCCCAATTACATTATGCGAAGCAGCTTTTCCCTTGGACCGCTTTTTGAGGTAGTCACACTGGTCAATTTTACAGCCATTACCACAGCATAATCAGCCCCTCACTTGTAACGTGTTCACTTGGTTTGTTGCAGCATGCCCCGTAATACGGTATTAGGTATGCGATTTTCCATAATAAACCTATGTTCAATAACTGGTCTGTGTCTGTTGTCTCTCTTTCAATAAAAATAAATTCAGTGCAAACATGTGATGATGAACATTAAAAACAATAATTAAATAATAATAAACAAACCATACTGCATGTGCAGGATGCTTCTCTCCTCTATTACTATTGTGAGTTACACCAATAAACATACTAATACTGCATGTATAATAATAAGATGCTTTTCTCCTCTACTGTGAGTTACTGTAATTCTATCTTTACAATGACAACAAACTGACATCATAATCAGGATTTGCTTTAATTTTTTAATTATTAAAATTGATTAAATATAAATCAAAGTTTTGAAACTAGAAACACCTCCCAATCAGCCCAATCAAAGTTGTCTGATGAATCCCTAAGTGGAACCTCATATGAACTCTTTCTAGCATAGGGTCTTTGACTATTATCTTCTTTGCCGAAACATAAATCATTGCCACCTCCAAAAATAGGAAAATATCTATAACTATCAGATTCATCATCATAAACACTGTTTTCACCTTTATCAGCAAAAAAACTTACTACATTCTCATCTCCACATTTATCTAATGCAAATATAAAGCTTTCCTTAGTGTAAAACCAACCCTTGTGGGCACCCCATGCAAATGGATTATATCCACCAAGTATTTCTTCAGTGCTCAACACTTTGCCAACAGCAATTGTGGGTCCTTTGTTATTACACAATTCTCTAAATTTTGCAACTGTATTACCATCTCTACTTCGTCTATAAAGTAGAGTAAGTTTATAAGCATCATGCTTCACAGATGTCCTTTGGTCTTCTTGGGATAGCCTTGTTGATTCCACAACCTTTGATGAGATCCATATTGCTTGCTTTTTATTGATAATAACAGAATCAACATCAGGTACTTGTCCAGTTCTTGGTGGTAACATGTGAGTGGTTGGTGTGTAATCCTTTTCCAAATGGTATGTCAGAACATCATGACGTAGCTTTTTGGGTAATAAATCCTCATACAGCATAATATTTCTAGAAGAAATGCTGAAAATTCTTATATGAGGAATGCAATCTGCTATGTTCTCTTTGACTGTGTTGAGATCCTTAGATGGCCAATTATCTAGGTCATTCAGTTCTAGTTCTGGCACTTGTTTAGTTGCCCATTGAATGACTGATATGAAAATATCATCTTCATCTATGTCTAACTCATCATTCTTGAGCAGGGTAATCAAATTCTCTTTTGGTAAGGTTGCAATATCATTCGATTTAAAGATAATATCAGGATGAGAAACCATAATTTGATTGCAATGATCCAAAAGTTTGCTTAAAGAGGCCATGGATGCAGCACATTTGTGAACTGTAATGATGTTTTGTTTGATCCATTCTTTTCTATTACCAATCAAATAATTTTCAATGCCAGTGAGAAGATCAAGGAGTCTAAATTTGTTTGCTCCATACAAAAGGCTGATCCAATCAATATTCTTGCCTGAATCATAAGATATTCGCCCAGTGTAAATATACCTGCCATGAAACGTTAAATCCGTATTAACATTCACATCATAATAATGTTGTACTAATACATATAATTATACAAATCACTTTGATAATTTATGAATCTTACCTGAGCAACAATTCGAAAACGTCTGGGCTCACATCTTCAAAGGTTATTGCTGCTTTTTGAACCGCTTCAGTCGTCTCCATATCTCCGGTTAAGTTATTCTCAAGCAATGTGCTTCTTGTACATAAAACCAACGTATGAGCGAGAGTGGGATATTTGTAGTCTATATAGACTACAAATATCCCACTTAGTCGGGACTATAACCATCCCAATGGGAATTGGC
>CAJVPJ010000735.1:0-17794 GCA_910592205.1 Paraglomus occultum | reverse complement strand
CACTGAAAACTTCAATGCTAAAAGATATCAACAAATTCTTGAAACTCACCTTTTCCCTTACATTTCTAGAGCAAATCGTCAGTTTTGTTTTCAACAGGATAACTCCCCTATCCACAAGGCGAGGGCAATAACTGACCTGTTTGAGCACCATAATATTCGCATTCTTGATTGGCCCGCTTACTCGCCAAATATAAACCCCATCGAGAATTTGTGGGCAATACTTAAGGGAAAAGTGGAGAAAGAAGTAAATTTGCGGTTAATGAAAAAAAAAGGCTTTTAACAACTGACTTTCAAGAAATAATTAGTCAGGAATGGGAGGGTCTGGATAATAATCTCTTCCTTAGGTTAGCGAATAGCATGAAAAATCGCATTTCGGAGGTAATTGAGCGGGAGGGAAAAAAGATAGATTATTGAATTTTTTTACGTAGTTAGTAACTGTATTTGGCAACATGTGTACGAAATTTAAGCATACAAAAATAATTAAAATAAAATTTTTTATTTGTGAGATTAAATTCCGGATATTTATGTCGACCACTGTAATTCCTCATACTCTTTCAGAACATTGACCACTAGATTGTCAGAAGAAGGCATCGAGGTATCGTATATTGTCTCAAAGTATCTGAAAAGTATTGGTTATAAAAAGAGTCTTCCAGTCGCAACGCCAATGCTTACCCCGGACCATAGAAAAGGCGTGTTGAACGGGCCAAAAAACACCCTTAATGATAACTGGGGAAAAAAAAACATTATTTACGGATGAGACAGCCTTTCAGCTCTTCCGTAACACCATAACACGCTGTCATAAAGGTGAAAGACTAGTCCAAAAGATCAAACAAAATTCTCGCATGGGGTGGATTTCATATAGGCGGTAAAACAATTTGGTTTTTTTTTTCGAAATATGGATGCCGCATTCTATGTGGAAACACTTCAAAACATATATCAAACGATGGGGAATAAATGGCGGCTCCAACAAGATAACGATCCAAAACATACCAGCCGTCTAGTCAAATCATTTCTTCAGGAAAATGTTCCTGAGGTTATTGACTGGCCGAGCAACAGTCCTGACCTCAACACCATCGAAAACCTCTGGGAATAAGGTAGAAAAAAAAATGCCTCAAAACTGTGGTGAATTAGAGCGTTTTATGGTTGAGGAACGGAATGCCATTCCCGATGATGTTTTAAGAAATTTAGTGAAGCAATTATCGGTGAACGCATCTCATTTTAATTAATATCAATAAAAACTACATCTTTTTAGCTTTAAATCAGGTATCTTACATATTACTCAGAGCAACGGTTGTGTCATATTGATAAATATTATTTTTGCAAAAATTTTTGTAACACACTTGTATGTTTGTAGCAAAAGTATGGACATTTTCAATGTACATTTAATACATTTTATAAGTTACTTGAAGAAAAATCGTTAACTATAAATTTCAACTAGACATGCTCCAGTAATTTGATTTGAAGATTCAGACATATAAATCTGACGCATTGGACAAGACAAACTGGCTCAAATTCTTCAAGAATAATGGAAGAACCCCATTTCAAATCATAAAACGTCGATTAAAAGCAGTTAAAGACACGCTACCGTTACGCAACCAAGTTATTTTGCTTCACAATTGTGCTTGAATACTATTCTGAACAAAGTTATTAAAATTTGTCGCAATTTGCATAATAAAGTTTATAATTTTATTCTCGGTAGCTAAGCAAGATATCAGTATAAAAGTTTTTGTATTCGATTAAAATTTTCCGATGCTTTCAAATAAATATTAATTCGGCGGTGTTGTAACAAACCCTTTTTTGTGAGTCGATGCTTAATTCGTTAAATTTAGATATAAGCAAACTTAAATGTTACATATTAATATGCTATAAAATTTCATATACATATAGTAATATATTAGAACAAGCGCAAATAATGACTAAATTTCATTGCATTTGAATTTTTAACTACGGAGTTATGTGCAGTAAAACTTAAAAGGTGATCGGAAACTTTTGAGTAGACACTGACAAGTCGGACTGTCTGACTATCGAGTTATCAATAACCAGGAAGCCGTTCACTTGCCCGACAAATATTTACCAGCATTATTTCAAAGTTATCCTTTTTGGGGTAGTTTTTGTCGGGCAAATGAAGCGGACCCATTCACTTAATTATGTTTATACTCAACATTAATCGTATGACGAAAATTGCATAATTGACAATATGTGCGAATATCATAGACACATTTACTGAATTTAAAAATACAACAGGTGGATACGAAACATGACGGCTGACATCATACGATCAAAATATTGGCACACAAACATGACAGCTAAAATCGTACGATTATATCATTGAGTATGACCAAAAATCGTATGATCCTGATCCGCTGCAACCAATCACTATTCTATATTTTTATCAAGTAATAAAACTTCGGTATAAAGAGATTAGCAGATGTACAAGTCCTTGCATCGGTTACTATTAAAATTCGTAATATTTACTATCTTAAAAAGCAACACTTTTCCCGACACTCTGCAAACGTTACGCGTATGTGGATTTATCAGAACGTATAAAAGTTTCGGAAACAATGTCCGAATTATTGATAATTTGTACTCCATCCCCCAAAAGTTGGCAGTAACATGATAAGGTTTCGCCCAATCTAATGTTGGTATCGGGGATTGTCTTGCAAATAATATCTAAATTGGGTAATTATTAAACTTATCTGATAAAAATTTATTTCCTAACAATGTTCTAGTAAAGATGCCTTAAATTTCTCGCAATGTGAGATATTTTCTAATCATCATGGTTCACGTCAAATGATACAAACTTCATTCTCATTTTTTTTCCCAAAAATAGTGTCAATCAATGTTTGCTCATGACGGACAAAGTTTTAAATTTACAACTGTAATTCCATTATTACAATGCCTCAGTTAACTGTTTGTAACACGAGTATTTTTAATGACTATCGCGATTAGATGATACACACGCATTTGGTATTTTATATATTTCTGTTTTGTATTCTTTAACTTTTCTAAACTGGGGCATGTCAATATTTTGTTCAGGAAAATAAGGGGCAAAAGGCTCAACGAGTGCCAATAGATTTTCCAGCAGCAAAAGTCGCATGTTATATGACTGAAAATACCTGCTCGGATTTTTGCGTATTATTTGTAATTACTAAACCGTTATAAATAGTAAAATTAATAAGGTCAGTATTCAAATAATTTCCGTTTATAGCTTGTTTTGCCTCACCTAATATAAATACTAAATGCAACACCAATCGTGAAAGAATTTAATGTTTATTTATACAAGTATAACACAATGTGCCAATGTTTTGAAAACACTGTTGATCTTTCTGCTTCACTTATAAATAAAGTTCCCCAACCTCAACTGACAATGGACAAACAAAATGAGCATACACCAAACCCAAGTACACCACTCTCAGGCAAACTCAGTTTCTTCAAAAATTTCTGATGACTTTACTGCTCAACGCATCATCACACTCAAGAAATTTGATGAGGCTGAGATATCTTGGTCGCATATTAGAATCTGCATTGTGGCAAGCGCCGGTTTCTTCACTGATGGATATTGTCTACACTCCATCAGCTTCGTGCTATTAATGTTGGGATATGCTTACGGTGACGAGGTGCTTACCGAGTCTGCTCGTTTTAATATCAAATCTGCCATTCGCTTTGGTTCTATATTTGGTCATGTGTTACTCGGATACATGGCTGATAAATACGGACGGAAAAAAGTAAGAGTAGTTAGAGTTGGAGGGTCGAATTGGCTGTCGTATAAACCCTTAATTCGGTTTTTTTTTTGATCAACAGATGTTTGGCGTAGAGCTGATAATCGTAGTGATCGGCACGTTGTTTTCTGCTCTTGCTGGCCAGGGTCCATCCGTATCATTTATGGGCACTTTCATCTTTTGCCGAGTTATCCTTGGCATAGGAATTGGCGGGGATTACCCAATTAGTGCCCGTATGTATCACTTGTTTATATTAAAATAAACATTCCCAACGCACAATTTGTTTACTAGCATTTCATTCGCCACAGTTATCATATCTGAACTTGCGCCTAGCAAACTCAGGGGAAGAATGTTGGCAGCAGGGTTTGCCATTTTTGCCCTGGGAATGCTTTTTGCTGGTATTGTCTCTATCATTGCTCTTGCTGCGTTCAGGGATTCCGTCAAACAAGATCCACGAAATCTTGATCATGTATGGAGATTTACTATCGGATTTGGTGCCGTACCTGCAATAATCGCCCTGTTTTTCAGGTTATCAATTCCCGAGACACCTCGCTATCTAATGGATGTTGAAGGAGAAATTGATTGGACTCACAGCATTGAACAGTCGCAGGTTGGAAATTACAAAGACAAAAGGGGACCAAAATTGACGCAAAACACAAGTAAACCAAATCATTTTCTCGAGATGTTTCAATATTTTCGTCAATGGAAAAATGGAAAATATTTGCTCGCGACGTCCATCATCTGGTTCAGTGTCAACATTAGCACGACTGGATATAGAGCTGATGCTCTTTTTGATGGAATTATCATAAATAAGGGCAACAACACTCCTTATAACATTGTCTTGCAGGATAATGTAAATAATGTGATTCGTATTCTTTTTGGCTATGTTCCTGGTTCTTTGTTTACCGTATATGTAATAGACAAATGGGGCAGAAAACCCATTTTATATACTGGGTTTGCAGCGTGTGCAACTTTATTCGTCTCTTTGGGATTACTGATGCGGTTTGTGCAGACCGATGAACTGAGTCGAGACCGTTTATACTATTCAGTTTCTACCATAACTCTCGTAAGCTCTTTTTTTTTTTTTTTTGAAATAATGACAGCTTATATTTTTATCGACGCTAATAGCAAGACTTGTAAAACATTTCTAGTTCTTTTTAGCGTTCGGTCCGCATGCAGTAGCATATGTCGTGCCAGCCGAACTATTTCCAACGCGCTATCGTTCAACTGCTTACGGTTTAAGCGCAGCGTTTGGGAAAATTGGGGTGATAATTTCTTATTTGACGTTTGAATGGCTTTATGACGTGCATTCTGTTGAACATTTTCGTACGCGATTTCTGGTTACTTCTATAGTGTATGCTATCTTCATGATGGTGGGAGCAGCGTCCGCAATTCTTTTACCCGAGACCAAGAACAAACCGTTAGAGTTAATTACCAATGACGGTGAATTTGTTCCTTCCAATGTATAATTCCATGGATATAGGAAGTAATTATCATTGGCATAGAAATAGAACAGTACGGACTTGTTACATATGTTGTTATAATATAAATATTAAATAATGTAAATAAAACCATTGTTATTACTTAAATTTGCGGCAGAATTTATATAATTAATTATTACTATAAAGTTTTCTGCAAGGCTTATATGTTATTCATTAGATGTCACTTTTTAAACCAAATCCTTACAGACAACATTTATTATTATATATATGATGGGTCAATTATACATTATTTCGAATTTTTGTCTTAATCTAGGGCTTATGTTCAGCGTATTAATATTTCTCTAATGGACAATTTTATTAACATGAGTTGTTTTTCCTAGTCAAACTCTTGCAATTGATCGAACTCTACGTAATTTAGTACAAAAAGCAACAAGAAGTTGTAAAAAGACAGTAAACATTACCGTGGACGTTAGGACAACTTACATGCTAAATGCAAATTTATTATCATATTTCTTATAACCACATGTAAGAATTCCTTTACTTATTGTTTATTGCTTGGTCATAACAAATTCCAATAGCATATTGTTGCTAAGAAGAAATGTAAAGCAGGTAAGCCGCAGAGCAATGCGTTAAGCTCTGCTACAAAGAACGCATTAACGGGTTTCATCGAAATTCTTTTAACATTATTTATGATCGAGTTTATTTTATATCGAGCGCCAATTAACCTCCCATTATACATGTGCTATTACCGTACATTTATACGAAAGAACAATCTTGTTGATTTTTCATGAATCTCCCATTCCCAACGCTTGGGTGAGCGATCAAAAGCTTCCCACATTAATTGTATGGTCCAACAAGACTTTCTAAATTAACGACAGCCTTGAATCTATTAGCTTCGGGAAATTCGTCGATTTCGTTTTTTGAAAAGTTTATCCTTTTATTGGGTAAAGGTCAACATATTTCATGAAACTCGTTTAACACTTTCAATCGCTATAACATATAACTGCCAATAAAGTTTCGCTTGTTCAATATTTTATAGATTGCTACCAGGGTATTTGAGTTAATGAGATGGTTATCCGTTTTTGGCTTGACCGCTGAATGAGGAAAGTTCTCATCACATGTCTAATCTGTTCATATAATGACAATGTTTCATAATATAATATAGAGACATCGAATTACAAGTCTGTTAAATATTAAAGTCGGGTGCTTGAAAAAAAAATACGCAAAGCGTAATTACTCTTTGCACCATAATAGAAATGCTCTTGAGAGGCTTGGATGTAAATCTTATGCATATTGACGATCAAACCGTATCTGCTGCTTTTGTGTAAGACAGTAGATCGTATATTCAATATACCGTATATGAATTTTCGTGCTCCAATTGTACTAATTTTATCTAACCAAAACCTCATTACATTCGACTGAAATGGCAAATGGGAATGCCCATTTCTTCTGTTGAGTTTGTAGATTGAACTGCACTTTGTGTAAGCAATTATTCTATGCAGGCTCCGTCTTGCTTCGAGAACCGCCATTTTGAAATGTGACAGGTTTATCAAACAATCGTAACTTCATAATGGTTCCATACACTCTCAACGTGTGTGACAGTTACCATGTGTTATTTCAACCGATCAGCTGTTTTCCATAATTGTAATGTCGCACTCACAGAGATAAGGTTCTTTTAATTTATTATTTCGACAATCGAATGAACAATCGACAAAACAAGTGACACCCCGCAGATTTCGTTGACCAATCAAAAGTCTGCACGATTGGGAATGGAGAAACCACATTCTTTGTTGATACTTTGTTTACAAGCAAACTCGATGAAAATGATAGAATATACATATATGACGGCATTGTTTATTGTGTAACAATATATCTAAACAATAGTTCGTTTTGGTTTTTTGTCTAAATGGGAATGGGGCAGCGATCAGACAAAGCATACCTTCTGTGTTTACTACTAGTCTTTTTTTTTTCTCACAAGCCCATTGTCAAGCTCCTTTCTCACTGGTTCCCTCTTTTCTTTTTGTTTGTATTGTGACATATCTAAATGCATAACCCTCTGATGCTTCTTCTATTACCCACAGTAGTATATCATCCTATTCTACAGTTATTATTTTTTTTACCATTCTTTCCCGCCATTTTCACACTTTCCGCCTCTGCTTCTGCCTAACATTTCAAAGTGTCTCTTCAATTGTTCCATCAGCTCTTTATTGTCCGGTGACCAGTGTTTTCTGTAACATTTTGAGCAACAGTAACATTCAATCTCGTTCTCACATTCATCATTGGATTGCGTTGATCCTCTGATATGAGTTTTCACTTTGTCATTCCCATTGTGACGGTTGCATTTATTCTCAACGCAATTGCTGTGCTTGTTATCATTCCTGTTCTGACTAATATTCTCTCTTACTCTCTTTCCTGTGAAAGGGTTCCGATACGCTTCACACACCGATCCACTGCAAACGGGACACCAATGTTTTACTCTCAATCTAAAGCTTTTTTTGGGCAGTGACGAAGTAGTTCGATAATCTAACGTACTCGGATTCCAAGTCAATGTCTTGATTATAGGCGGTTGTATGTTCTGTGTACACACTGCCAATTTTCTATAATCGTTTGATGTCTTGATTATAATTACATCTATACGACGACAACGTGGCTTGGACGGCAGCGGAGATACCGGTCTATGAAGTGGCAAATGAAATTGACGAAGTAATGATTGTAGGTAAGGAGGCGTTATGCGATTTGTACGTCTGTATAATGGCAAGGTGCGAGGGGGCCGAGGGCGTATATCTTCGTCCCATACGTCTATAGTGAAATTCGTTTCTATTATATTGTGTTTGAGCCACTCCCCTTTCTTCTCGTTTTCTTTACCGTTTGCTTTCTCTTGCACGTCTGTCACATCTTGGATATGTCGTTTCCAGAGTTCAAAATGACGTTTTGTCTGTGTTTGTTGGTTCTTGCATTGGTTGTTCTTGAAGTTGCATTTCGTACACTGTTTAGGTGTGTGGAAGTGGTTATCATTGAGCATGGTTGTTAGTCGCTAATGACGAAAAGTAAAACATAGAAAATAGCGAGTATGGTTTATTGCAGTCGTCTACTTTTTATTAGCAACGGTTATTGTCAGTGTACTCGCGTGGAAACCATTTATATAAAAAATCACGTGAGGATGTGCAAACAATATGTCCCGATTGTTGGAATGACTCATGACAAAGGGGGGAAAAGCTTTGGGAGTTAACCTTGATTAGATAATCTTTGAGAGCATTCAATGAACATAAGTGAATATTGTCTTCACGTGCTCGATGTTATTCTAAACCTATCATGACATGATAATGATAATAAATAAATTTCTTTGTAAATTATTCTGGTTATTCTCATTAAATACCATTGTATTATAAGTATTCCTTTCCTTATACAAAATTGTATAGCCAAAGACAAAGAGAACAAAGAAACGCAATCAATAATGGGAATACTTGTTTACCAACTCGCTTGTTGTATTGTGTTGTAAGTCTATATACTTTTATATGTAGATAATTTCTTGATGATTATAAAATTAATGCTTTCTATACATTGATTTCATTGACTCCATTCAATCGAAAGTAAGTGACAACGGTCCTGTAAAAAGCTGTTCTACTCAATTAATTACATCATCGTTATTTTCATGACTTTACATACAGGGAGCCTAAGGTCGTACCTGCGTAAAACTCGCAAGGACAATAAAGAAGGCTACTCGTGAATTTTGTTTTGATCGAGCTGCATTATGATAGATGAGTCAGACCCCCCACTAAATATCGCACGATTGCCTCTAGTATGCTTAGATAACCATCTTACACATCGTTGCTATCATACAGTATATACTTATCGAAGACCCTATATAGTATCATCCAGATTCACCCGTAAACAATATTTCGCTGCTTTCATAATTTTAGACTTTTTGTTTTTAACTCTATCGTTAATTATTTATTTTTCTGTTTCCTGCTTATTTATTTTGACTTAAATCCTGCTTTTGCTGACTATGTCTTTCTTCTCTAACTCAAACTCAAGTGAATTCTGTGAACTTAGTAAGAGTTTCGCATTTTCTCGTATCAACCGTATTTATAGTTTGTGCGGCCAACACAACAAGGAAACTTTGACAGCAGTAACACACTAGGACATTTGCATTTTGACTAAATGTATCATTCTATTTCTCTTGGTAATCCGTGGATATTAATTAATATGGTCGTGTTGACAATTCTTACGTGTCTCGGCTGGAACCACACTTTTAAATATAACAATCTTTGGCCCATAACCTTAACGATTACGTCGTTCATAATCCATTCCTCAAATTCAGGTGAGTCTCAAAAATGGTCCTATCATATAAGAACTCCAATTTTAACCATTTGGCGATATTAGACAACGTGCGGTCAGCTAGTATGCAAACAACGTGAGATCTATTGACAATATTGAATTTATAGTTTCCTTGGACATGAGCAATGTTTTATCCTATCCTATTCATGTCGAAAGCAAAGCTAGAGTCTCCCAATTTTCATTTGCTAAAGCCTTTCTCTGTTCTCTCGTCAGTCATATTAAGGCGAATAAATGATAACCCAAATATCTACTCATGAAATCCCGGCTCACCGCCGTTTAGTCATATGCAACAGCTCCCATATTACTAATTAGCGGGATTATTTGACTAAACTCGAAATTTGCCCCCTCAACGTTCATACAAGCGTCTGAAACGTGATACTGCTGTATCACGCGTATATTGTTCTCCGATCATATATTTCTATCGTGTGAAGTTTCAATCAAAGCGATGTTATACGTAGGAAAATTTCGCAAGCGCTCGCGGATGGCTTTGTCGAGAGTTGTCATTGCGACATCGTGCGAAACCTTATCGTTAAGCTCGTTCATAACAGCTGCTGCTGAGGCGCTTGAGAAATAAGTATTCATCAAGTTGAATTTGATTTCATTCTTCTGGAAATATTACCGTCGGACAAAACTGGGTAGAGATGTAGCGTATTTACGATATAAACTCGGCTTTTCTGTTAACTCATAAGTGTGCTACCGTAAAAAAGTGTTGTTCATTAAATAATCCGAATTTCGGATTCGCACAATAGTTATTATTCTACAAATTCTCTACGTATTAAACCTGTTCAATATCAAGTACAGATATCACCGTGCCATACTTTAGACTCGAACTGTCGTAGCAGATTGCTAAATGCTTCGTCGCAATTAAGATGAACGAAATGTTTATTTATTTGTTACACATTTTCGTCAATATGCGAACGCCACCTGGATAGTTACATCAGGGCAGACGTAGTTTAAAACCCAAAACAACTGTTGTCATACTGTCTTAGCGCCACACTCATTACTCTCTAATCCATTTTAAAGAGAATTGAAAGCGAATCTAAAACATGATTGGTTTTTCGCGTTCCCATTCAGCCAGTTCTCAAATTCGGTATACTTATTACTATGTAAAGCTAGAGAATGTGCGGAGATGCTAACATTAACAACAACGCATCTGCTTCAAAATTTCTTTACCATGCTCAGATAACCAACAATCTCGAGGCAATACGTTGTAGTTAGTATACTACCTGCGACACTCTACGTTCGCGATGCGTGTATAGTTGTAACATACCTAATTGTGCCTAATATAAAATTACGTAACAAACAAGATTCTTAATTCGCGTCATTGAAAGAAAAAACCAATCTTCGAATTGTTTACAACATACGTCATTCTCTCAAAAAAGTCCCGTTCAAAAAAATGACTTCCGCTCAAGAAACGCAACCCTTTGGAGCATAAAAGCTAGTAATATCGATTAAGAAGAATTCTTGGTTTTGTTACACGCTGTAACGTCAAGTAATTAATAGTTCAGCAAAGAAGACATTTTTTCCTTTGGATAGTTTCATGAGACACTTGGGTGTGCGTAAATAATGATTTATACAGTAAATCTAATATGACGGACTGCAGTCCTGCCAATAATATTATTGCCCCGATAAATCTATACGATAACAGAAACTGACTAATAAATGACACTCGATAACATCTCACTTGATAAAAGATGTGAAGAAATTACAAGTTATGAGCAATGATTAAATCATTGCAAGCAATTAAGTAATCCAGAAAACTTTCAAGATTGAGAAATAGTCAATGTTGCCGCTAATCTATACACTGTACAACGAAATAAGAAGAGTGTGGGCTTCTAATGGTAAATCAAATGACATGAAGGGGGAAATAAAGGAGAAAAAAAAAAGAGAAAATTTTGGAATAAGAAAATCGTCAAATAAATGTCATTAACATGGGAAGAATAAATAATAAGTATTTAAACTATACGAACTCTATTACTACTCTGTTTATAACAAGTACACCTTCCACTTCGATAATCATTCAACATTTAATAAGGCATGCTCAAACGATCGAGTCGAAAGTCAATTATATCATCTCCTTTGGCAATAAGATAATTAAAAAGAGCCGTGCGGGCTCCGCCGATATGTAAATCCAAAACGAATCAACAACGAAAACCGATTCCCGCCAGGGTGCCGCAGACTAAACCCGAATAACTACTCGTTCTTCTATTAACGCAACTTGCTTTTCTATCTTTAGTAATTGATAGTTTTTGTTATTGATCTTTCTTCTCTCGCCGTCTGAAAAACACTTCTGGACTAGTGCAAGCACCAAGGGCCCTCTTCATGTGATTGTTCAAATAAGTTAAGCCCACTTGGTACGATGCATTCATCCAACCAAAGCCTTCTCGAGGAACGAACTTGAAGTCAGTTCCCACATTGCCATATTCGACTTTGAGCAGGTGACTGAGTGATACGACATCATACTTCTCGGGTACGATACCATTGAAATCAACAAACGATTTCGTAATCGTATACAACCATCGGTACGCCAACCGACGGGCATCATTGACGTAGCCATAGTTCTCCAAACCACGCCATATCATGATTTGATGTGGTGCCCAGCCGAACGGATAGTCCCATTGACGGTTTGGACGATCAAGCGTTATTGTGCCGCGTGATTCTTCTGTGCCACTGACCATCCCTCCAAGAACTTCAAACTTCTGAAGAGAACATTTACTGTAAAAACATACCATATTAACAAATTGTACGTAACAAATATAAATATTCGTTTGAATTGATTAAAAGAATAAGTAGATACTTACACAAGCCTCTCGGCTTGTTCTTTACTCGCGCAATTAGCCCACAAAGTCCAGAACGCGGTAACGGATTCGTACACCGACTGCTCCTTTTGTACGATATCATAATCGTAGTACAAACCCTTGTCTTCATTCCAAAGATATTTATCTATTGCTTGCTGCCTCTTGGCAGCGTTCTCAAACCACAAAGCGCTAGTCATCACAGTCCCGTCCGCCAACTCAAACCGATCATTATAAATATCTCTTATCGTCGTGCCAATGTCTATTTCATATTTGAACAGCAGGGCGTTCAAATCTACGGTGAGCAGATTTGCGCACCGTTTTTCGAAACGATAGGTCGTGTCGTGACCGGATTCTCTAACGGCACGATCATGAATAAAATACTCGTCAAGTTGCGGCTCGACGAGATCACCATTCTGATACCGAAGTGAAAATTCTTCGATAGTCAAGCCAAGTGCATTTGCATATGGCAATATCACATGATCGAAATGGCTCGCTTCAGTCTCGGGGGGAATACCAATACCGGTTGGATGATATCGACTCAAACCCGTATGACTATCGTAACGCGGGGAAGCCATCCACACAGTTTGATATTCTTTAATGGCAGCGCGAAAAACTTCAGCTAACCACGATTTCTTCTCTTCATCCTCAGGAAGACGCTCGTACACTTTCAAAGCCATGTCGGTTAAAAACGGAGGTTGCGATCGCGTGAGAAAGTAACTCCTATTAGCATTTAGTATCTTCCCATAATGATTGATTTCGTAGACGAAATTGTCTACCATCCCCCTTGCTATTTCAATCTTCCCGTCCACAGCTAGACCAAGCATTTCGAAGTACGAATCCCATCCGTACATCTCATTAAAACGTCCACCAGGCACAACGAAAGGGACACCTTCGAATGTAACATTTCCTTCGTCATCTGTGACCTTACGCATCGCAAGCGAAAGGATACCTGGTTTATTGTTGATGCTTTTCACATACTCAGGAGTTATCTCCTGTGGCAGCATCTGAACGTCCAGGTTCAGGTGTTTTCTTGTTTCCGAAACATGTTTATAGTACTCAAAAATTGCATCTTCTCCGTAAGGAATATAAATTCTTGGGCTGTGGTCGGCAGTTCTATTTTTGGGATCAACACAGATGACCTCCAAACCGTCGGCATCTATTCGCCTAGTTAGCCCGTCCCAGAAGTGAAATTTGATCATTCTAGACAGCCTATCAACTGGGTTGTCATTTAGACGATCTTCGTGGAGGACGATGTGTTTTCGCCCGTGATCACGGGCCAACTCGAGTTCCTGAAGCAAATTGGATAGCATATAAGTACCCCTGATTTCAAACTTGTGATAGCCACCCGAATCTGCAGTGCCCAGTGTGAGGGTCTTGGGTCCTTTATCATGGATTGTGATTTGAGAGTCGCCGTCGGTATCTTCTTGTTCAAGAATTAGACGCTTCGTTTCTTCGACATCGATCAAAAATCTTCTCGGCTTGTTTGTTTTCTCATCTGTAGTCAGTCAATGTAATGAGTGCACTGTTAGTAAGGCATTCTGTTGATTTGTGCCTCGGTACAATGATAATAGAAAGATCGTTACCATGAGACCCTCTTCTTTTCCGGTGAGTTCCTTCTTCTTTGGACTTTTTCGTTAGCCCACCAGTCTAAGGTAGAGTAAATTATTTAGTAATGATGCATACTTGGACGACGATAATTCATTGTGCTTTGATTTATGATTATATTTCACAATTATAAATATTGTTATAAAATATAGATCATAATTAAATACTTACAATAAAGCGTCTGACTCTGGTTAAGTTCTCAAAGGTCAAGCTGTTATCACCAGACTTGTAGTAAATGCCAGCAGGAGTGTGGACGATACTGATCTCCTCCATAACAAAATTTTCCTTCAGTCCTTTTTTTTTCTTTCCTACAAACTAAAGTGTGGACAGATAGGGGTGTGGGCTGACGTTCTGCTATGTATTTATGCTGAGCCAAGATGTGTGTGGGCGCCAAAAAACAGGGCTAAATCGAAATAACACTAGACGCCAAAGATGTGACTAATATTTATAGTGAGACAAATGCCCAGTTTGTATATTAGTAATATAAATAAAATTGCTTTGGTATTAGTAAAAAATTCGAATTGATAGGGGGAAGGAGGGGAAAAGGGTAAGGAAAGGAGGAAGATGTATCTTTATATAATAACGGTGGACAGACGTTGTGTGGCTAGGATTTTTATTAATTAATGTAATATGCTACGAACGCTACGTTATACAGAGCCGAATAATGAATACGATTAAGTGGTGTCTATTTATTGTCATTATCATTATTGTATTATTATTATTATTACTCAATTCCTACACAAGCTCGGGAGAATCAAGCGGATCAGAACTTTGTGCAGGGATATACAAAACGGCATCGATGTTACGGCACGAAAATAAACTGATCTAAATTAATTTAATTGAATTGAGTAGAATTCTTTATTTGTATTATTATTATTGATACTATTATTAATTTATCCATTACATGAACTGCTGTGTAAGTGTATCAAGTTTGCTAAGAAAACCAATGACTCGATGTTCGTTCAACAAAATAAAGCGATGTCACGTTTGTCGCACATATATATCTCACAAGATGATGACCAATAATAAAAACACATGTCCAAGTCATATTGCGCTTCTGTTGTCCGAATATTTATATTTATCCTTTTGACAGTCACTCGTGATTTCACCAATGATGCCATCTTCTAAATCAAGTATTAACAGCAGCGTACACGGAGTCTTTGTTATTGGCGCTTGCAGCTAATTATTTATATCGTAGCACACGAGTCACAATCGTAAAGCACCGATGATATGTAATAAGATCTGATTAGAATAAAAGCTTGTTTACATCTCATGACAAAACTCGAGCGGTTTACATCTCGATACTTATTTTTAATTGTTTAAAATCTATCTAATATTGGTAAATTCATATAATACATCATATCTATATTATTTATCACACAAGCAAAATTCATCGAAAGTAGTCATCTCTATTTGCATGCAATGACCGTTGCCATGTTTGGTTATGAATTCCATGTCTTGTAACTATTTACACTCTGTCATCACGGACTCTTTGGCTTAGTCATGATCCCATTCACAAATAAATGTTATTATTACAAGCTAAAGCAGACAATAAATGTACAACTGTATTTCGACATCTGTATTATATATGTATAGCATTAATTATTTATGCCTAATACTAATAGATTCTCAATAATTCTGATTCGTGTGCCCCACAATGGATAAAATTGTTGCACCAAGTGAAAAAACAAGATAGTAGTGGGAATATGATGAGTAATCAAATCACATTGTACAGCTGATTGTCAAACTGCAGATAATGGAAATTTTAATGTGAAAACATCTGAACAATGCTATTTGCCTCAATGATTCAAAGAGAATGTCCATTATAATTACGTGTAATCAATATTTGGTTACTGAAAACTATACAAACCCAGTCTAATCAAGTTGCATAGAAATAGTCGCAATAAAAGAACAAAAACGAGTACGTCAAATATCCGTACACTTGCGTATACTTCAATATTGTAAAGAAAATCTTTGCAAAGATCGATGTTTTCGTTGCTATTACTAGCGATTTGTGCGACATCGCACTGTATAGTAATAGTATACAAAGTAAATTTGGTAGTGATTTCTTGATCGGCGACTACTATGAAGACCGTTTTAATATGCAACGCCACAAAATGAAGTTATCTTGTAATCACTTGGTTTCTCGGCTTTTCGCTTTGAACTCGAGTCGTTAGATTCTCTTTTACTCCGAGTACGGTGGGGAAACCGGTGCCAGCATATTGCGTCGTGGAAGGTGCATCATTTCGTCACATGCAGATTAACCTGACACTAATGCATCAGCAGTGCATACTCATCATAATAATAACATTGACGAGCGACTTGCAGGAAAATATTGCTTCTTACTCCCCCCACCCATGCGTACTCCATAGAGTTTTTCTTATTTATTGAAAAGTACTCATGTTTCTCTTTTCATTCTTTTACATTTCAAAATTCAAATATCTGTGACCTAGCACTAAACTAAAGCCAATCGAAAAATAAATATAAATATTCTTGTTATCCTTCTCGGCGCTTTTTCTGGTAAAGTCGTTACTTTCATTAGACTTGTTTCGTTTCAGAGGTTTAATGGAATTCCGAGTCTTGAACATATTATGGTTATTGTTAAATAGTTTACTATTCAAAAATATTGTATCTCCTACACTCCAAATTAAAACATTGCTTATAGTCATAGTAACATAGATCACTTTATAGGCCTTTTGTTGCCGTTATGCTACTGTTTCGAAAGGTTTCTACTCAGTAGAATTGCCGTGTCAAAATAGCAAAGTTTTAATGCACGTACTGTCCAACGGCGCGAGTACCCTTTGTGTGAGAGAGATATTTTTGATATATCTCTTTGGGAACTAAGTCTGCTAAGTTAATGACGAAGAATTGTTTGCCGCTGTGCCTCCAGTCTAGAGTTGACGCATTATCAAAGACGGGAGAACAACAATGAATCGTTCGAAATCAACATTTTTTAAACGACATGGCAATTGATTTGTATAAAAAATGCGCTTACGATAAACAACACAGTGATTTTTCATTGCAAAAACGAGTGCATTACCCGAAGCAATTATTTTCATTATAAACTTTAAGATGCTCAAGTATTCATACGTCTACCGACTCTAAGTATGTAAAGTTCAAGCACTCTCACATGTTTTCGTAGTCTTGCTGTGGACGAGCAATTTCTAAGCAGTTGTGTTATCATCATAATGATTTGAATAAAATGCGACAGATTTAAAAATAATAAATAAACTTAATTTACTTCTCTACAATAATCGGGACGTTTTGACAAAGATTCGGAAAAGCTGATCGAACGATTACGACTTACTTGGTCGATAAAATTTGATATCGTTAAATTATAAATTTCTTTCAGAAGTGTTTATTATTGACACATTCATCCAATTTTGTCTCGTGTATTTAATGCTGCTTATAATGAGTATAGGAGTTATTTCAGTAAATGATAAAGTTCAAGATATACAATATAATAATATTGTACTTTCTAAACAGTTGAGCAACAAAAACTTGGTCAAAACTTACGCGAATGGCTCAATCAACTGCCTTTAATGTCATCAGTCAAATTAATGTATAGATTGAGCTAACGCCATCCAATCAATATCAACTGACACGGTATATGTACAGTGGGTGACCAAAAGTCTCCGACCACCCCTTAAAATTTTCGTTGATTATGCATGGCTCCGTAACGAAACATCAAATTTCTATGAAACTTTAGCCGTAGTTTGCGCTTGTATTGAGCTACATTCCTGTAAAATTTCAACATAGATTAATATGTAAACTGTCAAGTTTGCTTATACCCGACTTTACTCAACTTAAAATGCGAAAAATTAAGTTTCTCTACTTGAACGTTTAAAAATGTACGCAAATAAAATTTATGCTACGACCCAGTGCAAATTAA
>CAJVPJ010000734.1:0-17851 GCA_910592205.1 Paraglomus occultum | reverse complement strand
TTGACAAATGTTTGGCGATACGTGTTTGTGAGGGACTGCGACCGTCGATGCCTGATTCTGCGCCAGAGGAATACAAGGAACTTGCCGAGTGGTGTTGTGATGCTGATCCTGATAAGCGTCCTGATGCAATGACACTTAACAGGTATATTTACAAGCTTATTGGAGATGTAGAAAAGGATAAATCTGGTGACAATGTGTGGAATGCCGTTTATCATACTGATGTAAAGCCATTATCACGTCTTGAAAAAGAGAGTAAATATTCCAGCACACTCTTACCTACTACTACAGGAGAATTGCCTATACCAAGAAATAACCATAATTTGGATTCAGCTGCAGGTACGGTTAGATGTTGGTACAAATAAAATCAATTACAATATTACAATATTAACACTTCCATTTCTTATAATTTAGCAACTCAAACTCTTTTTGAATAAATTTGTATTACGGGTTATTTCTGTTTATTATTATAGAATTTTATTCAGAGGTTCGGATTATACGATGTACTTCCACATATGTCAATATAAATATGGATGAGTTAACAAGACACTGAAATAAAGTCATGCATGTTTACCATTAACTGCCTTTTCCGGACAGAATATTAGAAAATATAAAAATTACTTAGAGTTATAAATGGGTAAGAGGCTTCGCCTCTTCAATTCAAAATTACTTTATTCTTGTTAGAAATACAATACAGAACACAGATTCAATTTTCAATAATTTAGTTGTTATCAAATATTAATAGAGAAAGAACGAATCTTTGACAATATCTCGGTAAGATGTTAAACAATCAGAGGAATGCTCAACTGTAGGACGACGGGCTAGCAATGTGGTTATGGAGCGAGCCAATAAACTAGGTCCTACGAAAGTAAATACAGATATTGATACCCCTGCTCAACCATACGATGAACAATGTTGTCTACAATAACTGTCTTATGATCGATGTCTTTTTGTTACCTAATATTACGTAGCTCTTTCATTAATTCATGTATTAAGTCTGATGTTTGTACTGAAACTTTAAGCCGCATTTTCTCGTGAGTCCTGAATGCGGTCAGATGCATGAAAGTAAATGGATATGATGCAGAGAAGAAAAGTCATGTCTACAAAGAACAGAGAACAGGTTTTTGAAGCCATAGTCTTATTGCACTTACGTAGAGGCAAGCTTTACAAATAAGTTTACATAACGTACAAAACTGATGATATACAAGCTTGTGGGAATGTGAAGTATTTTGTGTTATTGAGAGCGTCACTATTGGGGCGCAGTCTGTATGACATTTTCCCTGACTGATAAGATAAAAACCATAATTACACTAATACTGCAGTAAAAGAAAATTTCGCGATCTATTACTATTAAATTTAAACAATGCAATATTGCAAAACTTCGACTTGGTGTTTTGACTAAATGAGGAGTGTCACTTGCCTATTACTATTCGACATTAATTAAAGAATAATATCGTTTCAATAACAATAATTAATTACAAACTTACTATTATCTCTACTAAATAATAACTAGAACACCAGCTCCAAACGGTAGTTATTATATCTAACGATGATAGAAAATAAAAAAAATATTGTGTGATTCAAAGAGAGTGGTTTATTTTTTTATAATTTTTTTTTACATAGAAATTGTGAAAGCTTCCAATTTATTATTCCAAATTCAACATGAACATTAAGCATGTTGCTTTAATAATATGATATGGCTGCTGCTTATATATATTTCAACCGTGTCTGATTTTTTGAAGTCTATTTAAAAAACGAAATATCTAATTAACTTTTGGCTAACTATAACCTGCGTGACTGAATTTGCGGAAAGTCTAACCATTGGTAATTTATCAATACTAAGTTTTAGTAACGCAATTAATTAATGTTGGCTGCCGCAGAGGATGATTTACCATGCAACTTGCTTATCTGATTCATCAGATTCTGCTTGCATACAATTATTCTGTTGATAAGAATGACATTTTCGGTCCCATTTTCTAAATTGATGACGATCTTACTTGGATTGACAAAAAACGTATTCACAATTTAAATTTCGTTTTACAGAGCAAAGTCTCATTATCTTACCAAACGAAAAGCTCAACAATTGTATGAGATACAATTCTGCGACTGACTGCAAGATAATGAGACTTTTTTTATATTCACAAGCCTGTCTGTGCACAAACTTCTTGGCGATTACATAATGCATAGAGTGCGTTTTCTCAATTTACATTTTGATATTCAACACACATACTCATGAAATTTGTTCTAGTCTCAGCAGAGGCCTTGGTATTTATTTCAACTCGATACCAAGATCAAACAACGTGCAAAGCTATAATAATAATTCACAAGGTTTACCTTGGTTACGTACATCTAATAAAGCATCTGAACTCAACGGTATAATTCACGTAAATCTTGCCTTCACGCCTTATCCTTTGTCCAAGGCTCGTTTATAACCATGCGGCATTCGTCATGGAGATATTCTATCACTCAACTGCTGGACAAGTGATGCGAGTGTTGTAAAAGAAATAGAGGGTCTGTACACCATTTTAATTTATCAAAAAGATGGTGCACAAAACCGAGGAGAGTGAATTATGCCAGAAAGATTTGGCGCGTTGAAGGGCTGGTACCAATAGATGAGACATGAGTAAATCGGATACGAATGGTTGTTCGTGAACTGAGAGGAGGATCATATAAAGTTAAAGAGAACAGCGAATTAAATCGTAATGACTCTTACGTGCGGTTCATCAACTATAAATAAATCGGTACAGGTGTACGTAGGTTATGCACACAACTTTCTTTCTGAATCCAACGATTACTACCATATGACCTGCCTCAAAGACCCTAAGCCAAGTTAATAATCCTGAACTTCTGACAGTGCCAGCCCACATCCTAGATACGTCTTCAGTAATCCATCTCGTCCTTGGCAGCATTGAATGCGCGTTTACCAGACCATTTGATTGCCTTATCCCATGCCTCATTTCCCATCCAATTGCAGATATAGTCCGCATCACCTGCATAAATGAGGACACGAATATCCGCTTCTAGTAATTTAGAACTTGTATGTGATATGGACGCATCCTAAAAAGATAACTGGTTTAGTTGCCATTGTCCTAAGGATTAGGGCGTCCCACGAAGATATGACCAGTCATTATGAATCTGCCGTAAACGTCGTGGTTACAGCCTTCATAACACCAAGTTTGGGTTTAGCTTCTTCCCGATTCAGTAGAAATGAAGTGTAGATAACATTACACTTCCTCCTAACGTCGTATTAGGATCGTTTCAGTCAGCTTATATGGATATATCATTGCGCTATCGCAGTCAGTTTGAGCTAGTTGACTATTAGACGCATTCTGTGATATGTAACATTTTGAGTGCATGCAAGTAGCTTCGAGCACCGGAGGGTACGATGAATTGAATTGAATTGCAAGCCCTGCCAGGGTGGAGGATTAACGCGACCATTGCCGATAGGAACGGACTTGAAATTGATGGAAACACTGGCTTTCGGCTTGCTGTTGTATTTGGCGGAATGGGCACCGGCATAATTGTAAATGATGATATCATATACGATAGCTCGCCAGCATAACTAAATGATAAAAGCGAATTATGTTAATATAAGTTCCATACTATGACGTCTATGTCACTATTATGCATAGTAGACCGACTTACGATTCACCAGCAATATGAAAGTCTAATTGGCCATATTGTTGAAAAACGTTTGCCGAAACGCTAATACGTCTTGGCAAGTATCGCTTACTCCAGTATCATAAGAAAATCTAACGCTCATTGGCTGTGTTGAATTGGGAATGTCAACATTAAGCATAGTATGGAAACGCATGAGAGGGCATTTGTTATACCTGATCTATATGACTGACGCATTGTTAATCCATGAATGGGATTAAACGTTGTGTCGGTTCCGTTAGCTTTGGTCTTGCATGAACCCAATTCAAAGAATAATCCAGTCATAGCGCCGCATCCTGGGCCATCGTCCAACTGATAATGTGTATATGTATATTGTTAGAGACAAGTAGATGAGCTATTCAGAGTCTTGGATGTGATAGGTAGGAAGAGATATTTTATTGATCGAAAAACTTTTTAAAGTCAGGAAGAAAAATGGCAATAATCAACATACCAATTAGACAACTGATCGATTGTTTCTCGGCTCAAGAAAGAATGTCTGTTACTGCCAGTATCAAGATAGCTCAACTCTATAGCAGATTCGTGAATGGGATGGTTGATCCAGAGCAACAAGGTGGTTGTACTGAAAAAGGTAAAAGTAATGAGAAAAATCCCATGCTTACTATAGAATAATTACACACACATATGTGTAAATGTGCAGATCTTACAACGATCTTGACTTTAATCGGATAGAATGCCCAGGAAACTCTTCATGTGTCAGTATCTCACAACTATCTTCCAAGTCATCCAATTGTTCTTGCAGATTATGCTCGACATCCAATTATTTTTGACAGCAGATGAGTGGATGGCGCGTAATCCTAGTCGAGCCGAAAAGAACCAATTTTTTGTGGTGATCAGAACGACAGCGAAAACGGAAGGATGAATATATTGGACGAGCAGAGCAACAACAAACCCTACCTCAATTCCGCGCGTAATTGTTATTATATCGCTTATAGAATTTCCCTCGGGAATGCGCGGATTATGCGTGAAACTTAATCATCTGATCACGGGTATGGTGATCGACAAGACTTTTTTGTCATACGGCATGTGTAATTAAATGTGACATCCGTTTAAAGACTTCATTGCGAGATTTGCGCTTTACCACAAATTGACATGACGATCCTTATAATCCGTTCAAGTAACAGTCATGTAATAGTGTTCATACTTCACCAACCGTTCATTTCTTCGGATTGCCTTTTCAGAAGACGTTGGCATTATCTCTACAAAACAATATGAAGTCGTTAAACTTGATCGCTTGCCATTCGGGGGATACGTGTTAACATTCACTATTGTCAACTGCTAATCAATCAATATGTTGCGTTCTGCTAATCAGTTAAATTAATGTGCCGACATTCGTTCTCGGAACTACTGACTATTCGTTATTAATTTCCGATGGTGATCAAAACGGTATTAGCACTTACCGAGATGGGGCTTCTTAATTGAATATCCTTAGGACGCATTGAGCTTAAAATCATGAGACGATGGCTTTTTTACTGCATTCTGCTCAGAAAATTTCCCATTTTTTTATTCTTTGGGCGTTCCCGTCCATCTCTAACAGTCGTCTTTAGTTATTATTATTATTAACATAGGACTTCATGGAGAGGATAGAGGAATCAGCCGAGTTTGCCACGGAAGTGACAACTACATCTATAATTGACTCGTATTTATTCAGCGAGCCATCAACCACTAAAACGAAAAGGGAGATTCCTGATCAAAAGAACAAAAAAAAACTCAGTGCAAAACCTTCTTACGTGCAGCAAAGTAAACATCACTCTTTTGAACCGTGGGCAAATTCTGCTGGATCCGGAATAAAACACAACATGAACACGGGGGTTAATCTTGCAGTCGTAAGCGAAACAGAACAGCCGAATAACATTAATAGCGTGACTACTTCCAGCGATCATATATCAGCCGAATCAAGACAATCTTACGAATATAGTCGAACGCCTGCTACTGCAAGTAAATCGAATAGACCATATCAGCGACTAGTCCCGCTAACAGAGATTTCTCAAGAGAAAAATAAATTCAATGCGTCTCAAGGCAGCAAGTACTTGGAAGTGCCAAAAGCCGTGAAAGTTCCCGTGAATGTTCGCTCATCCAGGTTCGGACACTCGTCGATCGATATGTCAAAGCTTGGCAATCGACTTAGCACAAATTCTAGAGACACTTCTGCGACGCTTGTGGACAATGAAACATCGTATGCAAATACGGACGAGCACGTGTGCAATAATGAAGTTGCAACACCACACTCAATCGGCACTGCTTACAAGATGCCACCCTTGCCATCCCATACTCCACCGACACCCACCGAGAACGTGTCATACAATAAAAAACCCTATACGAACGTCGTGAATAACGCTCCGCAGCACTACTCGATAAACGCAAACCCCATCCCAACGACCCAGGAACATTCCTTAATACCGCACACCAGAAATGAAGACAATGCAATAAATACAGAGCTGCAACTTTATCCATTCCGCCGCCGACCGTTGTCCGAAATTTATGAAGAGAGTCCCGCGTATCAGGACGACTCTGTGGCAGTTGATGATCTTGAAAATCCAGCTAATACATTATCTGGTCAGAAATCAAGCATAGAAATACCCATTCCAGAAGTGCCAATGACTCGAAATGAGAACGAAAAACCTCGTAGATCAATCTTTGGTTGGTTCAAGTCTCTAACAGAGGAGAAACCACATTATGGCATAGCTATTCCGATGCAAGCTCCCACCTCACCAGATACTCGCTACGGAGCATCGGCTGATCCTAATGAGTATGGTGCGAGGTACCAGCCTAAAAGTAGCTCCGAGTTGCGATCAAACATATACCCGATCTATTCATATGTGCATAACGTGAACGATGCCAAAGGTCGAAAACCTAACGACCAAAAATCTGGCCATATGTTAACAACATACACTAATGGGAAAGGTGAGTGAGTTTATGTGCGTTCTGCTCATGGTTGTGCAGAGTGGCTGATTGGTATTATTTTAGGGTTTTACAACAAGACTCCGTCAATCGATTCGGATAAGAAATCCATGTTGATTCATTCTTTGGTATCGACCAAGCCCAGGAAAAGCTATCCAGTGCGAGCTTTGGTACGTCGTATGATATGTAGCTTGCACGCAAGATGACGCAATAATATTCGTTTATGACTTCAAAAACTCGACTCACACAATTTTGATATTCACAGTTACGCAAGTCATTAGTTTATCAGAAGAGACAATGGGTCGTAAATTTTTTCTGCGTCACGTTATGTCCAATACTAATGGTCGCCATTGCGGGTCTGATGGCTATGATTGTGACGGCATTAGTCCTCAAAAACAATCCGGCAGTAGGTGCGTTATAAAAAAACGGGTGGGAGGGAAAGTCTGCATATATCGAATTATTTCTAACAAGAGACTATTTTATTAGAAATTTTAATGTGCTCCCAAGTAAAATCGGTGGACCCGCGAAACGTGAGTTTCGAACAAAACTATGACGATCTCACTTCAACACCAGCATCTGAAGTTCCAAATGTGTCGGGAAAATTTGCCACGGTAAAACACGCTAATTTCTATATACCGTTAGTAAACTTTGAGTTCTTCACTGTGCCAGATGCGGCAGACGATTGCGTGATCTGGACGGGGCCAGACTATCCTCTTCGGGATCCATATGAAACAGATCCCAATGTGAATGTCTCCTTAAGGCTTGATAGGTATATGACACGTGAAATTAATTGCAAATTGTGTGAATGAGCTTATTCAACCCGGCTTTATTATTCTAGTACTTTTCGACCTGAGCCACAAGGAGGATGGCTCAGCTTTGCCAATCCACAGAATATGGTTGCTTTAGCAAAATATCAAACATATCAAAATCTATTTGTTATTGAGGACTTTGGCGTTAATGCAGGAGATAAACCGTTGAAGAGTCCACTAATTTTGTCTCAAAGTCAGTCGCTGAATGCTCTAACTACTTTCGCCTCACAAGCAAACGACGGGGATTCTGGCGTGCTGGGCTCAATACCGACAAAATTTTTTGCAAACATAACAAACTTGGGAGGGCCCACATCTTATCAAGCCGAATCTCTCGTCCCAGTACCATTCTATACAAAGCTTGATGATGATGATGATGCAAAGGAGATGGATGATTTAATCGCGGATAGTATTAGTTCCGTGCTTCAGAGCGTGGCGCAATTAAACATACCGCCTCTTGTCGGACAGGAAGACGCTGCACTAATAGATAATCAACCGCAATTGGCCCTTAAACTCGCTCAAGCCACTACAAACTTGCCCTGGGGAGGCCTGATCTTTAATAATTTAAATCCAACTTCAAAAGTATGGAGCTATATCATGCAAATTGGCCATGATGATCGCATTGCCCAGAGGCTTCCGTTTTTAGGCTATGGCTTACGGAGAGTGATCCAACAATCTCAATTGAGCACCGCGTTTCTTCTATCCACTAACGTGAATGCAATTATAACGGCCGGGTTTCGGGTAATGCCGTATCTATGGGTGTCAGAGATGAATGTTGGAGCCAGCGCACTTTTAGGTCGCGTTCTCTATCCATTTGGTGTTTCTTTCCTGCTGCCGGCATTTGTGATTACACTAGTCAAGGAAAAGGAAAACAGAATTTTAGTTATGATGCGTATGAACGGGCTCAAGGATTACGCTTACTATATGACGCACTATATCCATTTTTACATTTTGCATACCATAAATTCCGTATTCTTTGTGGCAAGCGGAATGGCTTTCAAAATGGAATTCTTTTCCCGAACCTCGCCGTACGTTCTCTGTCTCCTTTTCATGATCTGGGGACACATGCAGATAATCCTGGCTTTTCTTTTTTCCGTAATATTCAACAACACCCGTACTGCTCTAGTTGTGTCATGCGTTACTGTTATTAGCGGTGTAGTAATTAACCTGGCATCCGAGGCAATTTTCACTACGGCAAATATCGCTTACTTGACGTGGCCTCCTTTTGCATTTTACCGCGCTCTCAGCATTGTCAACGAGGCAAGCTTTGATCCGTCAGGCGATGGATATACTATGGCAAGGATCAGGCCGGGTGACCAATTATTTATGGCTACGGTAGCAATGATTGCAGGATACTTTGTGTTATTGCTAGTTACGTGGTACTTGTCTCAAGTGCTTCCCTCTGACTATGATGAAGGAAAACCATGGCATTTTGTATTCAGTACGTTATTCAAAAAGATGTCTGGAACAAGCGAGACAAAAGCGGACAGGCGCCAAAGTTTCCTGGAGAGCGGTTTATGGCGTATTGACCCCGAGGATGTTAGGTCGGAAGACGATGACGTCCGAGAAGAGCGACGTAGAGTTTTAGAGAACCAGTTTCTATTGGATTCTCCATTGGTTCTAAAGAGAATACGCAAAGAATACCCGAACGGAAAGTTGGCCGTCAAGGACGTAACATTCGCAGTCGAATCGAACATGGTTTTTGGATTGTTGGGTCCTAATGGTGCTGGTGCGTATAATGGGGAAGAAGAGAGAGAGAGAGAGGGGGGGAGTGTGTGTGTGTATGTGTGCTTTACGTGTTTATTTACTTGATATCGATATCTATTATAGGCAAAACAACGCTTCTCAGTATTTTGACAGGTCTCTATCCAGCAACAAAAGGCGACGCAATTCTCAATGGCTTTGATGTCAAGACCCAAAGGGACCAAGTCTACATGAGCATAGGAATATGTCCTCAACATGATATTCTTTGGGATGATTTGACAGTGTGCGAGCACTTGCTGTTCTACGCTCGTCTCAAAGGCGTGCCATCGAGTCAGGAACATGCAAAGGTGCTAGAGTTATTAGAACGCGTGCGTCTAGTACCATTCAAAGATCGGCTTACTCGCGGTCTTAGCGGCGGTGAAAAACGTCGTCTGTCTATAGCGATAGCATTAGTCGGGGATCCAACTGTTGTCTTTTTGGATGAACCCACCACCGGACTTGATCCGGAAGTTAGACGTTTGATCTGGAATATCATCAGCGAGGCAAAGACTGGACGAACGATCATGCTGACCACGCATTCGATGGAAGAGGCAGAAGTTCTCTGTCAAAGGGTCAGCATCATGACCCAGGGAACGTTAAGATGTATTGGACCGCAATTAAGACTAAAGGAAAAGTATGGCCGAGGTTTTAAATTGAGCTTTTCGGGTCGAACAGCAAACATGGAGACAGCTATTGGGTACGTTGAATATTGTTATGTTACGCTATTCCATGTATATAGATTTAGTTTTAACTTGTGATACTCTTTTCTTAGCTTCATCGAGTCATTGCTTCCACCAACAGCAAGAAGGCTTCCGTCATATACCACAAATGTAACTTATGAATTCTCACCAGAACCAGGGTTGATTTCTCGACTATTCAAACGGATTGAAAGCGAAAAAAAATATTATGGTGTGGATGATTGGGGTTTGAGTCAGACAACGTAAGTTTCACACACGAGTCTTTTTTTTCCCCGAATATAAACATAACCTAACTGCTCGTTCCATTTTCTTTTGAATCCCAGTCTAGAGGAAGTTTTCTTGAAGATTATCGGAAAAGATGGAGCAGACGCTGAATAAGTTTTCGGATACATAACCAATAATTGGGGGGGAAATTAATTTGTTTTTATCTAGACATTTTTAGATGTTTCTCTGTATAATATTGCGAATTTTAAAAATGATCTATTTTCATTTAATACAATCGATGTAATGCGTGTGTTATTAGCTAAGTATTTGTCTAATAATTATTAATGTTTATACGTGTGTCAGGAAACAAAGCGATTGCTCCATGTCATTGCTCTCGTTCAATAAACGGTATTGCCTAATAACTAAAGACCATTCAAATCGTGACGATGGTGAAAGTATTGGCGTTTGATATCGACGTAATCGAATGAGTCTACTCACATCGGCCGAGCCCGAAACAACAATTTAATACACACACACCATGTAGTTTGTAATATGTCCACTTTATTATTATTATTGTAATAAAAAAAAGCGAAATAGGGAACAAATAACAAAAAAAACATACAAGAAAAAGGTTGTAATAAAAAAATTCACAATGTCTTGAAAATTAAACGTGATATATGATATGTATGTATATATAATTAGTATTAATAGTGCACAATTTTCTACAATGTTAGGGAGGGTATTTACTCCATTCGTATTCACCGGATTTGGCCCCGCGACTGAGTTTACCCCTTACCGATCTCAATCGACGCTTTTGCAAGCGGCGCATGAGTTCCGAGATAACGACGTTGTCAGCAAATTCCATCCTTTTAATCTTGTCCAAGCATTGATAATAATAGTTCTTCTGTCCAACGTTCAGCGTTGTCAGGAAAACTAACAAAATCATCAAAATTGGCTTCAACATCTGTCTGTAAGAAATCTGCTGAGAGAACGTCTGATAAAGACTCCTCAGCTTGACGATCCGCTGCAGGGACTTGGAGCACTCATGCATGGATGGTTCGAATCTATAGGAACGGCCGGGTAATGACTTGTTAGAGTGGGTACGGACATTGACTATAGCCTTCTTACCATTACCAGATACAAGAGAACTGTTTTCCAAGGTTACGACGGATACTGCTGATCCGCGAACATCGTCAAGCGGCGGGTGTGATACCATTATCTCGGGCGATGGGAGTACGTTTTGTCGCGACTGTAATTGTTGTGACCGAAATTTTTCAAATTCTGTCTCTATGTCTTCGAGTTTCGCTTCAAGCATTCGCATGCGTTTTGACATGCGCTCGTTTTCCTCTCGACAAGCAGCGTTCTCTTCTCGTTGAGCAGCAAGCTCTTTTCTCAGAATCGTATTCTGTTCTTCAAGATCAACCAACTGCTGTCGCTTCTTGTTACGAGACAACTGTGCTGCGGCCCGATTCCTAAGAACCCTGTCTTTGACACGGGCCTCTTTCTCTTCGGGACTTTCGGCTTTCCGTTTACGACCACTCCTTGGCCTGGAGGGTGGAGGCGTCACGGCTTGTACCGGAGCAGCTGGTGAGGGTAAAGCCGTGTTCAAGGAAGGACGTATCGAATCGTTCGAGGCATCTAACGGCGCATCAACTGTTGCGTTTACGGAATGGAGGTTTTCAATGCTGCGAAGCTCTTCTATTGTTAAAACTTTGTCTTGTGATGCATTAGATCGTTCACCGGTAGTCTGAGGTCGAATTCTAAGTTCTGTAGTAGCCTTTTGTGGAGATATGAGAGGCTTTATTGGAACGAGCGGTGACCGTACAGTCGTATTCAAAGTTTGCGTAGGCTCGCTTGAGGAATCCGTATTTGTGTAGAGAAAAGCTGCGGGTGAATCTAATATTTGCGAAACTGAAGAATCAACAGGCACTGAGGTCACCATGCTGTCGTTCCCGTTCCAGGTAGACTGTTGGAGCGCGGAGTTGGTTGAGCGTTGAGACGACGAGAACATGGTGACCCTTTAGATGCGTCTCTTAGTTTAAGAAAGCAGCTTTGCGAAGTAGATGGAGAGCCCAGTATTGATGGCGGAAGCAAGTCGTAGTAGCAAGCGCAGAAAAGCCTTTTTTTGTGATTATCGTTTATTCCGTAAAGTGTGTCCTTTGAGACACTATCAGTGTGGCTTTTGCTTTTGCTTTTTTTTTTTCCAGACTTACTTTCTTTATATATTCACAGCCGCAAAAATGTGGTTATTTTTCATTGGTTTGATAAGGTGCATTCACGTGGGATAATAAAACGCCCATAGTCAGGTATGTGTGTGTGAAACAAGTACAACAAGATACTAGGCAGCTTCGAATTATTTACTGTCACGTAAATGCTTATGACAAAGCAATATTCCGTCTCTGGAATTACAGATGAGGAATTTGGTCATTCTGCAGGATGTGAAACACAGGCTCGCTTGTTAGATTGATAAAGGTAGAATATCTCAACATTTCTTGGTGATTGTCGTTCAATATGTGCACAGATTCCCTTTCTGGGTAATGTTGGGGTGCTTACAGACGGTCACATGTTTAGCAAATTCATTTCGTTGTTACAAATGAGTCTAAACAAACGACCTTGTACAACATTCATATGTAACATGCCAGTTAAGAGACATTTGTCAAATTTTGATTGACCGAGAGACGTTCGTGACAACGTATGTAATCGCGCAGTAGTGAGGACAATGATCTCATTAGAGATGAGATAGATGTAAATATGACGATGCCAAGTAATTACATTTTATATTTCAGGCATCTTAAATGACATGAAAATATTTGGCATATTCCGATTGATCGAAAGAACGTTTGTCCACGTATACAAACTGCGATCAATCAGAATGCGCCAGCGAGGACGATATCACAGTTAGACATTGATTATGCAAGTGATTGTTTCATTATATGCACAGGCATATGCACCAAAAATATTCCGAAGAGAAATTGGCATGGGGTTATCACTGTAGATAGGGCCATAGGAAATGAAATCTGTTGTAAGTACAGTAGACACTTATTGCTCACTTCATTCATACAACTCTGTGGAATCTATACTTGTTCGAAGTTTAGTCCAAATGCTATCAACTCAAGCTTTTTTTTTCAAGACCCCGCTACTTGAACGACTCGAGTGTAATTGGGAACGATAATGTTACGTGTCGTGTATGTCAGTGCAATCTATCCGGAATAACATTAAGAGACTACGGTTCTATTTAAATCGAACTATCGTATTGAGCATTGCGCCGCCAAACTACTGTACTTTGTCACATAGGTCTTTCATGCTTTACAAAGAGCATATACGTTATGAATGAAGGTTAGTTCATCCACGTCAAGAAACGGTTTGCTATATCTACGAAGAAGAGCTTACTCAAAAGATAAGTAGTAATAATAAGATAATTGTCTGCCACAAACACGCATAAACAAGCCCTTGCGTAAATAGGAAAAAATTAGTTTGTTAGCGTATTTGAAAAGTAAATAAATAGCCTAAGAATAAGGCGATTCGCATTATCGAATGGAGCAATAACGCTTGAAAGATTAATATGCGATTACGAGAAGTCAGTCTACCGAGGCAATCTAAACTCGTACATGTGTTGTCAAAACGCATAATTAAAGGTGAATAACAAGTCAAATTATCAAATTGTTATTTTTAGTAAAGGTTATTGGAAGAGGGGCAATTTATTCAATATCGTCCGTCGCGAAAGTATCAACAATGTTAATGCGTAAATTACTTCACGGCAACGGAATTGTCCTGTTTCTCGGTTTGGATAAATCCCAGCAAGTAAGAGCGTACTAAAAAATTTATCCTCTTTCTCAAGGTCTTACATCATCACTAAACGGTATTCCATATGTTGCTGTCAGAATTGCCCTTGTCCACCTTTCTGATAAAGTTGACATAAATGTCCGGATTGTAAATTTGCAAGTATGGAAGACTCCCGGTGCAATAAAAGGGTCATAGATTAAACTTAAAACTCCCATTCCTCTTAGATCGCATTTATTAAATCCGAGGTTGTAAGATTGCCATCAAATTCTTAATCGGATAATGTCCGTTTTGCACCGTTTTAATTCGGACATCAACTTTCCGAGGTAATCGTCCGAATTATCGAATCATCGATTCACTGTGTGACAAAAATTAACCGCAAATTATGAAAAGGGTCTTTAACTTACACCCCGGGGACACCTTTATGAAAATATTAAGATAACTGTTTATACTGTAATTTACGATAATATAAAACTCAACTAATTGGACAACCACCCATTTACGCCTACAAATTCGTTATTCCTAAACGCTTTGCATAGACACGAGTAGTGGAAGATTGTTTCGATTATTGTTGTCGTCCATAGTCATAATGCTTGTTCTAATTCTGGCCATTTCGGAAGTTTATTTTTCAAGCGTTGCGTAGAAGTTTTGTTAATGTCAATAGCTAACCATTTTTCTGATTGAGCAATAATATCTTTCATAGTCTTTGCCAAGTTAAGATATATGAGTTGTCTCTTTGACGTTTACATATTTCCTGCTTTCGTGCAGCAGTGAAATGTGTATTAGTATAGAATTGTGGGCATTTTTTACCGGGTATTGTTTTGTAACGATCCATCAAACTCTTTCCGGCTGAATTTTATTAAGCGTCCGAATTAAAGGAAGGAAATTTGAATAAGTGTCCGGATTACCGAAAATCCGAATTAAGGGGGGGACGAATTAAGGCATTCGCTCATGTTGTACAGTACGCTGTTAAACAAGAGGGTACATTAGCTTGCAGTACTAAGCACTATATTTATTCTTCACAGAGTGCGGCTAACTTACCCGGCCTCAACCATATTAAAGAATAATTGACTCTATTTATTATTATCACACTTATTCTCACTGTCTCCTCCGAACTACCCTTGTATAAGCCACACAACGTTGCAGTGAGCGACATATAATCACTACTCTCTTGTTATCATCTAACAGTTCAAATGACGAAGGATTCATACAAAGAATGGTTTGACAAGAGCATCCAAGAAGGTTGCATTCAATGTTGTACAGAAAGTGATATCAAATTAGACTCTATACATATTGGCCATGGCTCATGCGGAGTGGTTTATAAAGCAACAATAAAAGAGGAAAGTCGTTTTGGAAACGTAGTCAAAGAGATTTTGGGTAAGAAACAAAACATTCCTATCTCTGGCATTCCTGTTGCGGTGAAGTATTGCGTCCTAATGACAACAGTGCTCGTGAAGAAAAGTGGCGTCGGCATTTCTTCAAAGAGGTTGCTATTAATTACTAGCCTTTACTTTATGCTCGTTACATCCATATTAATATTGTGCATAGACTAATTTTTGGTATAAACATGTATTAGCTGAAACATCATGATGCTGTAAACAACCATCCCAACATTATTCGGTTTATTGGTTTATATAACGGTAAGTCATGAATGGACACAATGTCAAATTGGGGTTTTGAGACAAAAATCAATAGTGATATTAGTGCGTATAGCTCTCTAGAGCCTTAAATCCATAACCGTTTTGCTATGACGTGCGTTTTGCATTTGCCTCGTTATTTGAGTGACGTGCATTTTGTTTTTTACGCGTCATTTTCGGCACATTTTCGTTAGATTTTTCTTTATGCTATCCTGCTTGCCATTGAAATCTAATGAAATTAAGTTGATTAATATATTCGTTTTATAGTTTTTATATTTCTTTTGCAAGCTAAAACGCATAGTAATTATTAAATCTAACCAAAAAGTCTAACCGAAATTTTATGCTACTTTGCTTGCCAATAAAAAGTAATAAAATTATGTTAAATTATATAGTTGTATATACGTTTCTATAGACTTTAGCAAGCTAAAATGCATATCACTCACTAAATCTAACCAAAATCTAACCGAAAATTTAGTAAATCGATGGAAAATTAGGACAGAAAAATATTATAGTGCTAGATGTTTATTAAATTTTTATAAAACGTAATTTTCATATACAAGCTAAGTCTAACGATTTTAAGTCTAACGAAATTAAAAAATATATCAGGAATTCTTTCTAAAGCAATTTCAACGTTAAAAATCCTTTTTAGCTAGAGCTTCTAGAACAATAAAAATCAATGTGTTATCTCCGCCTTATATGTACTTTAGATTAAGTTCCGATATAAAAATTAAATCTAATAACAAAAAATAAACATAACGAAAATTCTGGTAAAAATTTAGGTATAGAGCAAGAGTTAGCTGAAATATTTATTTGCTATACCTATTCAGGCTGGCAACTATTACAATATTCTCCATCTTCCAATTTTATCAGATGGAAGCATTTCCTACAGAGAGTAATATTAAGAATTGCAAGCATGTCTCTATGGGCATCCATTATTTCCTCATAAGTTCTTTCTCGTATATTTGATCGAAGTTTATTATAATATTGAGCCACATAGTACCCTCTAATATGCAAAGGGCAACGTTCAGAAGACGAACCAGTTGGCTTACCACATTCACTACAAGGGACACGATTTTTTGATTTCCAATGAAATCTACATCCCTCAGGTCGAATGCAAGGTCTAGCGCAGATTTCTCTGGAATTAAGAATGTAGGGGCACAAATACTCACCAATCATTTTTGAATAAAGATATAAAATAATTATTTAAAGAAAAGATTTTGTATAAGTAAATATAAACGTTTGGTTAGACTTAGCAAACTATATAAAATGTCAGATGCTTATCCAGAATATATCAAAGAATTTAGTATTGAGATAGCTGATTACAATCCAATTGGTCCAACAGGCTGTATGCCTTTACCCAGAAACAATACCAAAACGTAATAATGGTATAATAAATATTCAAAATGATGATGACTGGTGTTTTGGATGGTGTGTCTTAGGAGCATTACATTTGGTTAAAGTTCATCCAGAAAGAAATCCACATCAGCTATATGCAAAATATGTAGAGGAACTAAATATGGAGGATATCCCCATTCCAGTACCAGTTTCTACACCAGTTTATCAAAAATTCGAAGAGAATAACCCAGAAATTAGCTTATGTGTCTATGAATGGCACAATCAAAATAAATGTCTTAAGTTTCGTTATCTCTCAGAAAGAAGAGATAAACAAGTAAATCTTTTAGTAATAACAGAGGAGGATAGAAGCCATTACTGTATTAGTAATGGGTTATTTACTTGTTTGACTGTGTTTTCTGAGTCTTGAGAACCTTCCTCTTCCAGGTCTAATTGGTAGTCATGGATTGCTTCTTTTTCTCCAGTCATAGAGGATTAGTAGTATATTTCTGGGGAAATTGGAACAGAAACCCTAACCAGAATATGTATAGCATTCTGCTTTTTTCACATCACTCAAAGCCTTTCTCTTATACTAATTTTTATATGATTTTGCTTAATTTTTTTATGACATGCTTGAATGATGAGCATTTTGCCTTTCATGACATATTTTCATATTAGTTTATCCATTTATCTGATTGAGCTATAATATTCTGAATGGTTGTTTTTTCTGTACGATATTCTATAGCCAATTCCAAGTTAGATAATTGAGGGTTTTCAGCTTTTCACTGACATATCTCTTGCTTCTGTTCAGCACTCAACGTAACATAAGGTTTTTTTTCAATCGAAGCATTTTTGGATGGAAACAAACATATGATGGAATAAAGAATCAGCTGGTCAGATAATCGAATTTTTTATCACAAAATTAATATGATATTTATATGACTTTATTTCCAGGCTACGATATCCTGCTACAGGCTCACTAAAGCTAGTTTTAACATGAGAAGTCAGAGGTGAAATAAAGAAGTGGCCAGCAGGAAGGCCTTACATGGTGGAAGTCTAGTACTAGTGTAGAATAATG
>CAJVPJ010000733.1:0-17868 GCA_910592205.1 Paraglomus occultum | reverse complement strand
CGAAAAAATAGATTTTTCATATGTTTTACTATGTGATCGACAAAAATTACGTAGACTTTTGTCCAGTGAGTGTATACACTACCCAACGTATTACTTTCCCAGTTCAACACTTACCTGGACACATCCAAATCGCCCCAGATGGAGGCCCGAAACCACCTAATATTCCCCATTGGCGTACCAAATTTATCGATTTCCATGAGATTGTCAAAAATAAATAAATTTACTTGAGCTTCCATAAAAGCAATATTCACTGGTGTTGCAAAGGAATTTATTTAAGAAATCGTGTGTAGAACTGCAAATACTGTATCAACAGTACGAAAACAAGTACTATCACATTATGTCAATAATAAGAAACAGACAATGTTAGACGATTTGTTACCAGAATGTAGATTGTATTATTATTGAATCTTTTTCCTTCAATAAAATTGAATATAATAGTGTCTTGTATAACTATTTTTTTTTCTCGCAACAATTTCACATTATAACCAATAAGATCAACATTTTTTATGTGATAATAGCGAACATGACCCGACGGAAGTATCGTTATATTTTGACCGTGTTTGTTGTTTTGCTTCTGTGGTTATTATAAGTACTTGCAACCTAGTTTTTGTAATAAAAAAAAAGAAGAAGACTGTAACTGCTAGCTTTTACTATATAATTAGGAAACTTTCTGTTTACTTGACGTGTCCGTGGCTCAGATTAAGATCCTTAAGAGCGTGTCTTTAAAGGGAGAAAATTTTCTTTTGTACACAAAGTCCTTGTTGTTCATAAACACATCCAAGCCAGCATCATTGCAAAGAAGTAGGTTCACGAATGCTCTGCATAACGAGAGAGGGAGGTACCAACAGACCAAATCGTTAGCATCACAAATAGTGGAGAGAAGTAGATCCACGAATGCTTTGCAAGACATGCAAGGTTTAAGTATTTATTCCAACTTGTAAACAACTATTTTAATGCAAATCATGTGATATGCCTAAGTGGTTTCTTATTGTTTCCCTTCCTCGCGATATTTATGGTTTCTCACCTCCGATTGATGCTTACGTCTAGGAAGGGGGGAGGTAGACGTGTGTCGCGTATACTCTAGCATGGATATAAAAAATTTTTGCACAGGAAGCAGGTCTGCTCTATCGACCAAATTATGCACCGATATGGGGGCGGCAGAATGACGAGAAGTCGAGAGAGAAAGGGTATTGAGTAGTGCGCTAGAAATTTTCTTACCACCGGTTTGTATAAATGAAAACAGAATGTGACTTACTACAGTCAACTCTCTTTATACCGACCGCCTCGGGCTGGGCGAAATCGGTCGTTATATGCAGCGGTCGTTATATGCAGCGTAGTACATATAATAGATTATATAACGTTTTTGAAAACGGGCAGAGCACAGCGGTCGTTATAAAGCGCAAATCGTTATAAAGAAGGGTCGTTATAAAAGAGAGTCGACTGTAGTAAAGGAATTGCGGCAATTCCCATGTCGAGTTGGGAGCGGAGGGGCGGTAAGTTTTAGGCAAGTCAAATGGTCTCTATGAAACGCGCATACGAGTTATCGTATTGATAGGAGATATTGGGTAGTGGAGTTAGTTTTAAAATCAACAAGCAAGGGTATTTATACTTGAATTATTGTTCTTTTATTAGCACATATTTGGTGGAATAACATTATCGAAATAATTATACCATAGATCGCAGATACACGTATAAGTAAGAAACGCAAACGATGTTGTTGAAGCTAGGAATATAGTCTTAACTAAATTTTGTAGTTACAGTTACTTTAGCATATCTCATAACACTCGGCAGTACGTACATTGTCGAGGCCGAAGTGCCCCCCAATTCAAAGATCATTTTTCTGTGATATAGCGAGTGGACTAAAGGCTTAGAGTACAACAGAGTGGAATGTTGTGTTAATAATATTTGTATACAAAGCGGGGCGAGTTTTTCGTATTGCAGTAATTTCAATAGTGTGTTCTTTCGTGGCGAACATTTAGTACCAAAAGAAGATCAATACCTGATGGTGTTAAGAAAATTTCTCGAAATTGCTATTGTAATTATTTAAATATTATGCTGTATTTGTAAGAAAATGGCGCGTTAAATGTAAAACGTTTATATGATATTCCAGAGACACGAAACAAAGAATTCTGAAATGTCGGAGCGGAAGACCCAAATCTTTAAGAGTGAACATACACGGAGCGGGAATCCCAGTTGCCACAATCTGGGATGCTCTCTACCCTCTAAGCTCGTTATAATGGAATAGCCCATGGACTCCAAAAAAAATTGGAATTATCGTCACTATTATTCCTTTCGTTATCGTCATCGTAATCATTATCATTAGAGACGCTTTCAGTTTGAGTCACTAAAGAAGTATCATCATTATTAACGAGTTTACGATCATTGTCGCTGGTTGTGTTGCCGGTCTGTCTCTGAACCAATAAAAATATTATTATTTTATAAAATAAACAAATAACAATTAACGTACCGATTTACCATCTAGTCCATCGTCTAATTGCTCATGAAAAGAAATATTTCCGTTTTTACTTTTGCTAATATTCAAAGATTTTTGCTTTTAATCGGCTCAAGTAAAAAAATAACTACGCACATTGGTTTTTCTATCTTCTAGAAAATCTTCATAACGTGCCCAATCATTCCTATATTCGTCATTATTCCATTTCCTTCTCAGATTTAACAACTTCTTAGAACCTGGCGCTTCTTGCAAAGCCTGGTTTAGCCGTAATAATGAGCATTTGAACTACGGATATCTGAACCTCGAAACAAAGTTCAACGGCGAGGATCTGCGTGATTCAACAAATAACTTCTTTGTTTCTCTCGACGCGTTTTACTATGGGATAAAGATTTTGAATTATGTCGAGTGTTACAAGAATCACGTGCGATCATGCGATCAATTTTATTTTGATTGATCCAGCACAATTTCTCAACGACGCTAAGACGTGCCTTTCGAATCGTCATATTAAAGCAAGCAATACGTTACATCCAATAAAATAGCGATTTACATACTCCCATCGTAATACCCTAGTATAATACCACTATCCGATCAAAGACCACCCCGTGTATAGTACCCCATGGTACAACGAGGTTTTGTAAAATACCACTGGTACTACTTTAGTCCGAGAAATACGGTACTTGAATATTATGCAATTAAAAGCCATTTTAATAATATGTTTCCTATACCTTCTTTGATTCTTATATTCAAGTTTTTTTTTTTTCTTAGTGTTGAATTATTTGAAGAGGATAACGATTTAACGAATTATAATCTGTCCGAATTTGGGTATCGGAAAATATTCTTTACCCCTCTAATTCGAAGTCTTTTCCGACGCACGCACCGGGAAATGAATATTTATGTGTAGGTATATGAATAACATGTTATAAAATTTTTGATATTATTTTAAACAACATTGTATTCGCTTCATCAGAAGATCGCAATCGGTGAAAGATGATAGGGAAGACCGTAATGCAGACTAAGACCGAAAAATAGATATCATCTGGTCTATGAAGCCAATTGACCTTGAGTTCTCTATCAGTGAAATCAGTGGGCACCGAACAAACTTGATCATTCACATTTTTTAACGACAAAAGGTTATAATTAATAGGATTTGCGAAAAGTATGATTGTACAGACATAAATTTGAGTTTATTAAAATTGTACGGTCTACAGGTTTATTGTAAGTATTTGCCAACTTTGAAAATTGTTACTATTATAAAAAACTAACATTCTATTACTTTTTACAGATAATGAAATAATTGTTCAGTACCATTTCATGGACTATGTTTTTTGTGAGGTTTTACGATCAAAATTACCAACGAATGCTGTTGAAGTAGGGTTAATCAAACATTCTGTACTAGCATTTATTAAATTTAAGCTTTGTTTTCACACTGATCTAAGTATATTACATTATTTTCTTACATTTATTTACGAAATTTTTATTGTTTTACTGCTATATTATTAGGAATTGCTTGAAAAGTTATATTCGGAATGCATGTACACGTACACCCGATAATAATGAAAACGCACACCTGTTCATTACACTGACTGATTTGACGCCCGAAAGAAAAGAAGTCTGAAAACCAGTTACCCGATTTGGATTTAAGCACAACCAGTAGTAGTAGACGGGAAAAAAAAAGAAGTGACCTTGACAAATGTGTAATAACATTTTCAAATTGTAATGCGATTATATAAACGTTTTGGTATCTCGTTTATCGCGTTATACATAACTATTAAACTATCTCGTAAGTTATTTTTTTATCTCATAAATCATACATAACAATGTTTGCTAACCATCACTCTCTATCATAGTCGACATTCTTTACTTTCTTTTAGCATTAAAACGTAAAATCAAAGCTGATTCAGAATTCACTATTGCAGCACATAATATCAACGTTGTCATTGTAAAAGTATGTACAAATCATTATTTGCAGTTTTAACATATTTTCATGTCAGTTTAACTTTGTTACAATATTAATATTGCGCAATTTTAGGATAAGCAAACACCTACAGAATATATCAGTTGACAATGGCTGTGGTGAACCACAGATTGCAGCAGAACTTTTGGCAGCTGCATATGAAAATCGTCAAATGGGAGATCAAGTGCTTTTGCTGTTCGGTTCGTTTGTTCTTATTATTATGTCACATTTATCGCTTTGACATCAGTAATAATTACTTTAGAAAATTGGTTGTTGGTTTGCCAGCTAATACTAATGAACATATTATCATGACACGCAGGCCAGCACAAAATACGAAGACTTCAGGTATTGGCCTAAAAACTGTTGATGGACGTCGTCAAGTACTTCATTGTCTTATTGCAATACGTAATCGTATCAAGAACAATAGGACAACTCATCAATAGTACTTATCAGAAATCAGTAATAATTACTTTGGAGAATTGGCTGTTGGTTTGCCAGCTAATACTAATGAACATATTATCATGACACGCTGGCCAGCACAAATACTAAGACTTCAGGTATTGACCTAAAAACTGTTGATGGACGTCGTCAAGTACTTCATTGTCTTATTGCAATACGTAATCATAATCATATCAAGAATAATAGTAATAGGGCAACTCATCAATAGTACTTATCAGAAATATATAAACAAAATGTCAAAAATGAATATTATTATTATCTTGCTAATTGCAATAAGTAAATAAAAAACATTTTAACAGATCAGTAATTTGTTTATTTATTAATTCTAATTTTGTTGAGCATGCCCATTTACTATGACATAGACTGTATATGTATTTTTATATTAATATGACATGTAGGTCAAATATCATCATATGACTTATAGAATATTATTTAAGGATGAGATTAAGATTGATAGTTTATTATATTCAATACTTCAGCATTGAATATTAAGGAGCACATATGACATGAGTTTTGGACAAGGGTTAATTATATCTTTGGGTGTCACCAGAACCCGTTTCTGCGCCTGTCACTATGAAATTCCTAAATTAGCCAATGTCTATTACCGTTTTGCTGCAACCCACTTTTGCTACTGCGGCCTGGTGACATTTAATTTTCAGGAGCAAGATTTACCATGTGACTTGCTGATTGAACCGTAACACTTAATGCCGATTCAATAAATTTTAGAAACAAAAGTAAAAACGCGTCGTTTTGATAAAACTAAAGATTCTTCGGACTATCCATAGTAGTGGATTTTTAATCCAGACATCTAAATCACGAAAATATTATCAAACGATATTACTACCGAAACTACTATGAATTTCGCTATTCATGTCTCCTCCTTTCTCTTTTCGCTCACCGTGAAAAACAACTAGATTTCGTTGCTTGATAGGTGACAGTTAACGGAGCGTGCAAGCTGTTTGGTCTTCAGATGCTGATCAGCGTAAAGTAGTCTATGAAAATTCTCGCTTCGCCATGAAGTTCGTAAACTCGTTGAAGCCGTCTAATTAAAGTACAAAATTAGTTTTAAAAATTACCCAGCGCTGTATATGCGGATAATAAGAAAGACTTTCTCTGTTTTACTAGTTGACTATCAAGCGTATTGGATACTTTTATACGTTGATGATGTATGCGTTGTATCGTCAAGCTTTAACGTATTTCGATTGATTCTGATTCTATGGACAATTTACTCTTTCGGAAAATATCATTATATTGGTCGATAGCAGCGGATGTGATGGTAATTTTTTCCGTGTCTTACATGCAATAGCATTACATGGTTGGATATTTGCATATTATATGGATAAGTTAGTTTCGAAGGGTCGTGATGACAAGTAAGGGTAGTAATTTATAAAATTTTAATGAGAAATGAAAATTAATTCGAAATAGTAGAAGGGTGCTTATCAGTTCACATTGCGTGCCAGACACAGAGTATTCGTCTAACAAAGTAACAACGGCATTAACTGTTCAATAAAACTAAAATTGTTGTCCAAATTATCATAGGAAAGTTACGTCATTATCAACTTAAAACTACTCAACGTGGCGCAGCCGTCTTTATATTGTTCCTTATAACTATGTCTGTTAATTGGTTTGGTAACAAAATTTATTTTAATAGTAAACAGCGTTAGTATAAATAAATAACACATCGGAAACAAGATAAAAATAGAATAAGTCATTTATAATCAATCTCACTGTCTTGAAATAAATTGACACGCAAAAATAGAATACAAGAGACGCCTTCAACGATCTGTATTACTCTTACAACGAATATTGTATTAATAAAAATGTGCCGGTTATTACTGTTTGTTTCACTTGAACTTTAGCCCTTCATAATTCTGCGCCGCTGACCTCAGCAACAATTCTTTAATTATCATGTGGGCGTTAACTGCGGTTAACGTTGCACTATTTCCAATTCCGCAGTCATTACACCCCTTACCAGTTTGATCCTATAAAATCTCTAGAAATCAAATGAAAAAATTTTGTTTCCTCGCATTTTTTCCTTGTGAGCAGGAAATCCCTTGCATTTATATTCTAATTTATAGTGTCTTAATACGCTTTTACCTCATACTAATATTCGATTTTAACACCCGCGTTCTCCTCATATCCGTTTACCAGTCTATTTAATAAGACGGAAACATGGTACGTTAGAAAATAGGTTGGATGATGGCTTGACTCGAAAGAATTAAATTGTAATTCTGTATATGGAGAGCATATCGATCACTTGCTTATTTTTTTTACTGATTTTTATACGTAGGTGAACTTTACAGTGGACCAGATCCGCGCTCTTGTAAGTTTAACTTGCCTATCTTATTCGTAAACGCATCATTTTGCCCTTCGGCTATCTCCTCCCTAAAGGACATATGCAACCGTATCTAAGTGAAATCTCTGTTTCTGATGATGACCTACTCATTTTTTTATCCCGATTTATACCTCAAATGCGTTTTATTCCCCATCCTCCATGTGCTTTGCTAACAGATGGACCGCGTAACTAACGTGCGCAACATGTCCGTCATCGCACATGTTGATCACGGGAAGTCAACGCTTACTGACTCGTTGGTCTCAAAAGCCGGTATTATTTCATCAGCTAAAGCTGGTGAAGCTCGTTTCACTGATACTCGTGCAGATGAACAGGAAAGATGTATTACAATCAAATCGACGGCTATATCTATGTACTTTGAATTGAACAAGGAAGATATTAGTGATGTTAAACAGAAAACAGAGGGTGAGTATTGCGGGATAGATGCTGATAAGATGAAAAAGATTCGATGTGTTGAGTATTAAACACAAGTAAACGGTTCAGCATGTTAAATGTTGAACAATTTCGTAGTTATAAGATGCTTATCATACTTGTTGCTTTACATACATTAGTCAACTTTCACTAACAATAATCATTATTTTCATGCTGATTAAACGTATAGGCAACGAATTTTTGATTAATTTAATTGACTCTCCTGGACATGTCGACTTTTCATCTGAAGTCACTGCTGCCCTCCGTGTCACCGATGGAGCATTAGTCGTCGTCGATTGTGTTGAAGGTGTCTGCGTCCAGACCGAAACAGTCTTACGACAAGCTTTAACAGAACGTATCAAGCCCGTTGTCATTATCAACAAGGTTGACCGTGCATTACTCGAGTTACAGCTTACAAAAGAAGATCTATACACTGTGAGTATGACACTATCAATATACAATTAATATGTGATTGATTGGGGGGACGATGTGTACTATACATCATCGTGAATATATAGAATTCATGGGCACACTTGTCTTTGACGAAACGGTTAAATACCTCTGTTATATATTCAGTTAATGACTTACTTTCTCAATTATAGTCATTCCAACGTACAGTCGAATCCGTAAATGTCATCATTTCAACGTATCTCGATACTAGCCTTGGAGATCTTCAGGTATATCCTGAAAAGGGCACAGTCGCGTTCGGATCAGGTCTTCATGGTTGGGGTTTTACCCTCCGTCAATTCGCCCAACGCTATTCAAAAAAATTTGGTGTTGATTACGACAAAATGATGGGACGTCTTTGGGGTGAAAACTACTTTAATCCTGCAACAAAGAAATGGACGACAAAAGGCGTTACTACTGAGGGCAAGCCACTTGAACGTGCTTTCTGTATGTTTGTACTCGATCCAATTTTCAAACTATTCGACGCTATTATGAACTACAAAAAAGATGAAGCAAATAAAATGATAGAGAAATTAGATATACAACTTAAAGGAGACGAGAAGGATTTAGAAGGAAAGGCACTGCTCAAAGTTGTCATGCGCAAGTTTTTACCGGCTGCAGATGCTCTACTGGAAATGATAGTAATCCACCTTCCATCACCCGTCACGGCACAAAAATACCGTGCTGAAATGTTGTACGAAGGACCGGCTGACGACGAATGTGCTATTGCCATCCGCGAATGCAACCCCAACGGCCCACTTATGTTGTACGTTTCTAAAATGGTGCCGACAACCGACAAAGGTCGATTTTATGCCTTCGGTCGTGTGTTTTCCGGTACTGTCCGCTCAGGTCTCAAAGTCCGCATCCAAGGACCCAACTACCAACCAGGCAAGAAGGAAGATCTGTTTGTCAAATCTATTCAACGCACAATTCTTATGATGGGACGTTATGTTGAGCCTATTGAGGACTGCCCAGCCGGTAATATCATCGGTCTTGTCGGTGTTGACCAATACTTACTAAAATCCGGTACCATCACAACATCCGAAACGGCGCACAATCTCAAAGTCATGAAATTCTCTGTATCTCCTGTCGTGCGTGTTGCAGTCGATGTCAAGAATGCCAATGATCTGCCGAAACTCGTTGAAGGATTGAAGCGGTTATCAAAGTCGGACCCATGTGTACAATGTATGACGTCAGAATCCGGTGAACACATTGTTGCTGGTGCTGGTGAATTACATTTAGAAATCTGTCTAAAAGATCTGGAGGAAGATCACGCTCAAGTTCCCATAAAAACAGGAGATCCAGTTGTATCGTATCGTGAGACCGTCCAGGCCGAATCTTCAGTAACAGCTTTATCGAAGTCACCGAATAAGCATAACCGTATATTTATGAAAGCACTACCAATGCAAGAAGAATTGTCCGCTGCAATCGAAAATGGCAAAATTACACCACGTGACGACTTCAAATCTCGTGCACGCGTTCTTGCAGAAGAGTTTGGTTGGGATGTTACTGACGCTCGTAAAATCTGGTGTTTCGGTCCTGATACGACTGGACCGAATCTATTGGTTGATTGCACGAAAGGAGTACAGTATCTTAATGAAATTAAGGACTCGTGCGTTGCTGCATTCCAGTGGGCCACAAAAGAAGGTGTCTGCGCTGAAGAGAATATGCGATCATGTCGATTCAATATTCTTGATGTTGTCTTACATGCTGATGCTATCCATCGCGGAGGTGGTCAAATTATTCCAACGTGTCGACGTGTCCTGTATGCTTCTGTGTTGACAGCCACACCTGGCCTATTAGAACCAGTGTACTTGGTAGAGATTCAGTGTCCCGAACAAGCTATGGGTGGCATCTATGGTGTATTGAACAGACGTCGTGGACACGTCTTCCAGGAAGAACAACGTCCTGGTACTCCTCTTTACAATGTAAAAGCATATCTACCTGTAAGTAAAAATGTATATTGTCGTTAACATGACAGCATACAAATAGCATTATATGTAATATTGATATTACCGTATTTTAACCGTAACTTTGATAACATTTCTAGGTCAATGAATCTTTCGGCTTTACGGCTGACTTGCGATCGCACACGGGAGGACAGGCGTTCCCTCAATGTGTTTTCAGTCATGTATGCAATATTCCACGTTGTTATTATTTTTTTTATTGTTTGTCGTCTCAAAGCTAATGAACTTATTCCCAACTATTGTTTGTACAGTGGCAACTAATGAATGGCACGCCTCTTGAAGTAAGCAAAGTACAAGAAATTGTGAAAGGTATCCGTAAGAGAAAGGGTCTATCCGAAGACGTTCCATCTCTTGACAAATTCATGGACAAACTATAATTCAGGTTACCCTATTCACTGTTCAAACAAAAGAATTCTTCCCGCATGCTTCGACATGCCTGGTCGTTTGATTTAGGAATAGATACATGCAGGTTATTAGAATGCTACGAATGGATAAAAAAAATAGCCGTACGAAAATAAACTTTGCTGGCCCAAAACTGATCATGTAAAATAAAATAAAAAAAAATGGTTTAAAACGGCTAAAGATAATTGGATATTTATTTTGACTAAATGAGTTACTGCTCCATTGAATACGCATCATCTCTACTGCCGATTCAAAAATGCGATCTCAATTGTTTGTTTTTTTCATGTCAATTGCCAGTTTATCCATAAATCTATTCTGGAAACCCCGTTGCCTATAAACCAAAAAACTTATTATTAAAGCCTATATATATTACTAAAGTTAAATGACTTTACAAGTGGATACAGGTCATCGAGACCCATAAGCTTAAATACGGGAAACAATACATCATTCTGTATTCTATCGTGGAGAAGATTCTAATGTCCTTTCCTTCTCGGGATCCCATCCGGTTATCAATTTGGGGCGATCCCATTCCCTAACCTTTTCAAACTTTATCTCTCGCTCATCAATATCATCGCTTTTCTTCTGTCGTTTTTTCTGTGAAGACGAATCTGAAGACTGACACGGAGACCGCGAGGGAGACCTAGAATGCTTTCGGTGACTTGACTTTTCTGATGACGAGCGGCTATGCAGCCGTTTCCTCTCGGGAGATTTTGATCGAGGACGTCTACGTCGGTTACGGTCATCACGGCGATCTCTTGTTCTATAACTCTGCTTGTGGTTTGACGAACTGGATCTCGAGTTAACTTTATCCCTCAATTGACGCTTATTGTGAGAGTCAACGTTTTGAACTATGTTAACTAGAAATCTTTTGTTCGTTTTCGGCAGATTGCAAGGTGGTCTGAAGAGTAAAAATGACATTTAGGGTTAAAGTCTTGCATTAACCAAAGACTGAACATAAAATTTACGTACAATCCTGTATGAGGCAAGAAAGCTCTTACGCCTTCCTTCTTGTACTTGAGGTTTTTTGCTTCTGCTTCTTTTAAAATGAGATCCGCAACATATTTATTCAAATCTTCATCGGGAATCGAGCTAGGTATTCCACCGACGGCTGCACGGACCAGCTGGCTTACTGCAATGTCTAATGCTGATTTAGGTGGGGGTAGTTCTGAGCTCTGCTGTTTGGACATTTTTTCAATGTAATTTGGTATGAACTTGTCGAGAATTATTCCGGTGATATTTGCGCCACAAAACCATGAACATGTGATCTTGAGACCGACACTGGTCACGTGTGTGCATTTAGGATAATATTTTTATACTATTACATGAACGGGGAGTGGGCGTATGCCAATGTTTGTTTTGTGCCCATTCTCGTTGAAAGCGTAGAAAGATAAGGATCAGAAGATCTTGCTAAGTTCAATGGCTCGTATGATGCCCAGAATCGGTCGTATAAACTCGATGAGAAGGAAAATGAATTGCACTTTTTTGCTTTTGTATACAAATAAGAAAATTGGTTGCGGTTCACAGTTTCTAAATTGGGCAATCATACAATAATCCCACGGTTGTATTTGGTGTATTATTGTCCCACAAGTGCATTATCACCAACCGCTGAACTGCGAAGCTTGCTGTAAATAGACCAATTAGAGAAAGGTACAACACGCTAATAGAGAATGTTTACGTTCAAACTTGCCGATTTCTGTCGTGGTTATTTATCTTATTTGACTTGGATCTTTTTTCCACGAAACAAGGAGTATGGCAAACGCTGACGTTATGAATTCCTGATTTAGAATTGTTTGTGACACCAACGTCTTCTCGTAGACGTTATATAAACAGCCATAGTTCTCCTGGCCTGCTTGCACACAAAATAAACGCAATGTATCATTTCGGTCATGAGGATCATGGAGACCACGGAGACCACGGAGACCACGGAGGCCACGGAGGCCATGGAGACGGTGGTCATGGCATGCAATGTTCTATGAATGTAAGTTTCGTTTCTTTCTTGATGATTTTGTTCCTTCTCTGCTCACGCTTCACTTTCTCTATGCCCTTCATCCAATATTGCATTCCCTGTACAGATGATCTTTACTTTCTCTTACGATAACCTTTGCGTTATTTTCTCATGGTGGCGAGCAGACACATTGAAAAGCTTATTGATCTCTTGCTTGGTGATAATTTGCGTCACTGCATCTTTCGAATATCTCCGAAGAATAAGAAAATTTTACGACAAGATTTTAATAGATGAAGAGAATAGGAGAACGAGAAGAACGGATGACAGAGATGATCGGGTGTCGTTAGCCCGTCCGGGAAGAAGTGTTAGGTAATTGGCTTTGATTTTTATTGTAGTCTGTATAAAACGGTGTGCTTGTTTGCGAGCTATTATTGACGCATTCTTTTGTTCCTGCTAACATCCTTGCATCACGAATTCGAACTTTCTCGTACTTTTACAAGATTAACCACAAATCAAAGAGTTTTGCGCTCACTTCTGTACGCCATACAAGTCGGCTTATCTTTCTTTATTATGTTAATATTCATGACGTATAATGGATGGTTAATGCTCAGTGTTGTGATTGGAGCCGCATTAGGATTTTTCACGGTTAATGGGAAAAATCTTGGTGTAAACCAAGATTATTCCGATATTTGTCATTAGAAGCATGAGTCTGCGATACTGATATTTACATATAATGCGAAGAGAATAGAAATCTGTTTAAGCGCTAATGTAGTAGAACGAATTGAATAAAGTTTTTTTATTGTTTTGAAAGGTTATTTGTCAGATGGAAATATGAAGGCATCTTCTAAGCAACACAACCCCTTATGAATTGGGTAAACAAGCACTATATTTCAAGCCACGAGATGAATATGTGAGTGAAGCCAGCCAGATTACCATTAATTCCCTTGAAATGCTGACCGCACAGTTTGACAAAAAGTCAAAGACAATTACTTGACATTGCCAATATCGTTCTTTTGTAGGCCGTTCTCAAAAGTGAGGAGTATGAGAATCCATATGTTTTGCATTATTATGTTTGTCGACAAGACTTTGGTGATATAGTAGTACTTTTATTAATCAGATAACATTGGTAAGGTAGTTATGGTCGTGACGATACAAATTATGTTACGGTCGCCCACTTAATCAAGTATTGTTCAGTCAACATCGACACCGTTATCAAAAATTATGATACAATTCTAACTCATCACTCCATCAGGGCTGTCTTACCTCCCCCGCCTCTAACGGCCACGAATTCATTGTTAATCATGACCGTAGTCTCAATGCTTATTACCATTAACATATGATTTATCAAATTATTCATTAGTCTTTTCCTTTATTTTTTCTAGCCAGATATCTAGCCCTGGCGTCAGAAACAGCTTTCTCATCATTCTTTTTAGCAAACTTTTTCAATAATTCTTCCTCTTTCGTTTTCTCTTCTTCTCTTTCCTTTCTTTCCTTTTCACGGATTTGTCTTTGCAGTTCTTGTTGTTGTTTCTCGCGTCGTCGCACTTCCTCTTGTCTTGCTTGTAGTGTTCTGTTCGTTTCGCGACTTGTTCGAGTAAAGAATGACCCTCCCGGTTTACTACTATTGGATTGTAATTGCGAGAGTGGTCTCTTTGTCCCAACATTTAAACCGGCAGATAATAGTTGCCGTTTATCGATGATCTCTTCATCTTCATTCAGATCGACGCGTTTGCCAGCCGCGCGCGCCTGTTCTGCCAGTTCTCTATCCGTCTTTTCTGTGTCATCGGATTCTACCGAAACTGGGATTGAGCTTGCTGATGCGGGAGTTTCCCGACTGGCGCGAATTGCCGCTTCCTTTACGGAGCTATGTCGCTCAAGCAGATCGCGGTAAAAGTGAGTTAGATTCCTCTGACCCTGAGCGTCCATTTGTTCTAAATCGCCAAGAGCGAATCAATTGAGTAAGCATAAATAACATAACTCGGTAATTATTTCCATTAATCTTGTAATCATACCTAGTCTTTTCTCTTCCTCTTCTAATTGTTTTAATTCTTCAAGTTGAGCCTGGTACCTGTATAATCGCGTTATGAGATCAAATAATTAACAGCATAGCAAGTAAAAAAAAAGGAAGCAACAATCAATTCTTACGCAGAGGTAATGAATCTCTCTGTCGTTCGAAGTTCTTCGCCTTCAGCCTCTAATTCTCGCTGGGCTTTGCGCTCTTGTATTCGCAAGAATTCTCGCTGTCTACGTGAAGCAGCTAACAGTATATCTTTCAATTCTCTGTTTGCCTTTCCATATCGTTAGTCAAATGAGTGGGCAGTTTACATATCTATCAAAAGTGTTTCAAAACGAGCAAACACACCTTTTCCCTCTCTTGTTCAACGTTATGTGTAAGTGACAATTCCCTTTTCTCAGCTGCCTTCATGCTATCATACACCTCGTCGTACATGAAGGCCGTACGATCTTCGGCGAGGGCCCTTTCATATTCTTCTTGATCTTGCTTACTGACTGCTGTTTGGTTTATTTGAGTGTTTACAACTTTAATCTCCCTGGCCTGTCGAGAAGTACTTGAAAATTCCACGTCGTCGTCGTCGTCGTCATCGTCGTCGCCAAGTTTTATCGGAGTTTTTTGTTGCGAGATAACGGGCTTTTTTTTTGGAGGCAGGTTGAGCAACGTGCGGTTATTCTGCATTTGATTTCGAAAGGATGTCACGGATATGATATAAAGTGAATCAAATATGTGGTGATTACGTCACAAATTTGTGCATCACAAGCTACATGCCGAACTCGTAATGTCAAAATAAAAATGTAATAGTAATAAGAGCTCCAATTTCGGTAAAGGTTTGCTGGATCGTTTAAAAATCCAACCGAGAACGCGCATCGTTTACCCTGGTCAATAAGGAGATTAGAGAACAACTCTCTAAGGATATTAGCGATACGACGCTTTATAAAAAAGAGGAAGATATACGAGCCTTTTGAAAATATAATATTATGTGTAAAAATCATTTTCAGCCCGCTAAAGTTGAGATGATATTGATCATATTATTGCTCTGATGCACGTGATCTGACTTCTTGCTGAACGAACGAACGTAGGTGTCAGAGATGCGACTTGTTGTCGAAATTGTCAATCTTATATTGCTAAATGATATTACTTTTACTAAAAATGTAATCTAGATAAATTTCTTTTATGCTCAAGGAAAGAATATGAACCATCGTCTCTTGAAAAGATGGAGCGGTATCAAAATTCATAAGCGGGAATAAAGAGAGATGTTCACCTCAGAATATCAAGACGTCTGCAAAATGCTACGGGGCAATTGAATAATTTTTGGTTCAGTTTTAGTGTTTTGCTCTGCTAAGTATATGTTTTATTCGCATCAAAGAACAATTTCAAGTTAACCCATCAAAAGCTTTCTCGGATTGGTCGTTCCCAAAGTGTGCCAGCTTACAGATGATTCCCATCTCCCGAAGTTAGTGGGAAAATATATTTAGGGTATGAGTCTAGGTAGCTTTATTTAGCATAGAAATTCGCCATATACTGAAGGCAAAGTCCCGATCATTTGTATTTATATTTCGCGTGTTTTATCACTATCTTGTAAAGTTTTGTTTACATTTTTATGAAAGAAATAAATCGTTAAGATTCATTCCTGACTGCTTGCGCAATATAATTACTAGCGAAGAGGCTAGAAATAATTGATACGGTGCAGCCAACAACAATAACAAGTAACTTATTCTCTGTTTGAGTGATAGCAAGAAGCATCTTATTCTTTGATTGTGTTAGTCTGTGGTCGAGATAATCACTTCGACGTTTGTCAATATTGTATAGAATGCTGTTCTTTAGAGTAAAGTTGATGTTTGATCCCAATTAGGATATTTAAGGGTGTCGCTTTCACGAGTCACATCTTCAGAAGACGACGTTTGTTCTAAACGATAAATAAATTGTAAAGACACAATAGATAACGAGTAAAAAGTTATATAGGAAACATACCATTAGATGACGCTTTAGAAGAAACGTATCTCCTAAAGTCTAAATGGAAAATGAAAAATGAACATTATGAAATTATAATAAAATAAATTTATAATAGAAGACGCACTAGGAAATTTCGCAGAGCGTAAGTGACGAGTACGAATAATGTTGAACATGTTTTACGGAAAATCGAAATATAGTTTTGTTTTTTTAAAAAAAAAGTTGAGTTTTTTTATATTACTTTTATCCTTAACTACCTGATTTATGACATAATTATAGTAACAATTTATCAGTCTGATTAATTTTATCATTACTCAGACTGCGATTCTCCGGGTCAAGTATTTTCGCACCGCGATTTGACAAAGCGTCTGGACGAGATGCTTCACAATTAAGGTATAAATAACCCGTGTTGTGTGCTGTCAAGACCCGCAAAGTTATTATTATATCTATTTTTTACAAACCAAGGAATAATAGAACATGATATCTCATAGTCACGTGATGTGTTATAAATAAAGAATCGTTAATTTCCAAAATTTCTGGCAAAATGAACTGCTTCATTTGTCGCAAGTAATAGAAAGAACGTTCTTCCTATACTAAAGACTGTATCTCAATCGCGAAGAGATTGTTGAACATTTATCAAATCATCCCTGTGATCACACATGCATTTGAGGAGACGCGTCATTGTAATTGAAAACTTTGGCGACTAAATGCTGCTAAACGAAATAAATGTATTGCATGACAATTTGACCGTTACCAGAAATAGCAAAAATGGTTAATTATTCTTAGTAAATCAAAATCACATGACAAGTATCAGATGTGATGATGAATGAATCAAACAGATTCTACTGATATAATAAACGTAATCTAAATCAAAAGTATCCAGAGACAAAGAAAAAGATATTAAATCTTTATGAGTGCAAATCAAATCGATCCCTACAGCAGATTCTATTCTTAAGAGAAATACCCCTGAAAAAAAGGCATTATAGTGGGCATTCCCTTTGTAATCAGTGTTCATAACTTATGTTAACAAAACCCTCTTGCGGAGCGATCAGGCTGAACGGGAGACAAGTGTTTCGGCTGAGAGTTCTGATGAATCTGGTGAGTAAAATATCAATGACTAGTTATTCAGCGTGAAGTTAAATATGTTCACATGAGATATTGTGCTGTAAACAAATCAGTTCACATCAATGCGAGTCTTTTCCTATCGAATTTGTTTACTCAAAGTCTGCGTGGTTTAATATGCACAAGTTTTAGTGGTCTTAGTACATTATTCCAAAAATTGTAATCTTGCAAATATATTGTATGATTTGTTTATTTGCCTCAATTTAGGTTCCTCAAAATTCTGTATTCCTAATTTCTGCATTCGATGAAGGCTATTCTGTATCATTTGTCACGTGTCACTCTCTCTATAATAATCTCATATTTTGAAATCCCGTTATATGGGGCGTGCTGCAACAAAACCAGACAAAGTGAGCATGTGGGTTAAAAGCCAGTTGCGAGGGAAAAAAAATAAA
>CAJVPJ010000732.1:0-17918 GCA_910592205.1 Paraglomus occultum | reverse complement strand
GCAACACGCTTGCGTAGTGTAAACTTTTGACGTTTTTTAGATGAGGAATTCTCCTCTGAAAAGTATTTGTGAGCGTTCAAAATCATTATTTTTTCGTTTCCAGTTAGAGAAGCAGCACTTCGCTGGCTTGGGAATAGCGACATTTTCAAACAAGTTAAGTGATGTACTATATAAAGATGGTTGTCTATGGTTATTAAAGTCGCACACAACTTTAACTAGACGATTTGATAGTGATCAATTTCGAGGTATCTATCTTTTTACACTGGACCATATATAGAAATTATCATGTTATATTAATTCATTTATCAATTAGCCAGTCGGTTGGACCCTTATACATAAGATTGGTCGGTACAATACACGCAAAATTGTATGTACGTTATATAATATGAGCCCATATGTAATTTTATTTTTTAGACTCTGCGCTTTTGGAAGTATATACTCGTAATATATACTTTTTAACAGCGTATAGTACAAGAACTAGAAGTGATGTAACTAACTTAATATTAATTATATGGAAAAGGTCGGTAATAGTAATATTAAGCAATTTAAGAGTGATGATAGATAACGATATAGATATGCTGTAGAAGTGGCTGAAGCGTTGCATATAGTATTATTCAAAGAAATGTGTAATCGGACAGCAATATTACTTTTCTTACCAATAAAGCATTAAATAGTTACTCACGAAGCACAATCGTATATTGCTGATAATGACAATATTAATGATTATTTAAAAGTCTTTAGTTCAACTCTTTTATAAAATACTACATGGTCGATATATAAGTGCAACGTATACAGTATATATCCTTATTATAAACTTCGCAATAAATTAAACAGAACAATTAATTGATTTACAATTGGAAAAAGCTTATCAGTGTTGCCATAAAAAGTCTTTACAACTTTTTTGTAAAAAATCTGATATGAGGTATGCAAGCACTGATATAATATTTTCTTACAATAAAATATTATACAAACAGATATCCATACATTTTCCCATCCCACCCCATCAGAGTTTCGCTTGTTGTTTCGATGGTTTTGTAAAAGCCTGACCACCACTTCCCTTCTTATCAGGTTCGAATTACAAATCACCAACTTGCTTCTTCCGTTGTCGCTTTCCACGTAACAAAAAACTAAGTCAATATGATAAATTATCGCTAGGAGCCATGCCCAAACGTTGGCAGACTGCCGTCTCGACTTTCCGATAATCTCCCTTTCCCTAAGAACAGCATTCTTCCAACTACATTCCGATTGTCCAAAAAGAGATTTCGCTGAGTCTTACTGTATATAGTTATGCATAACAGACAGTGTTTCAATTGCAAGCACAGGGGGCCCTCTGGAAGCAACGAGGCCCCTGACTCAGTTGAAAGCATTTCCGGGTAATAATGTTAGATGCCAATTGCTGGAAGGCTGGACCATAAGCAATCTGTTCATAGAGTAAAACCAAGCGCGTATATACGAGATATGGCCTGGTGTCGTCGTCAGTCCGCGGGTTTACAGATAAAGACCACTGCATTTCGTACGGAACGAAGGGGAGAAAGCAAACCCGAGGGGAAGTGAAGAAGCGAAAGCGTCGCAAGACCATGCGGCATCCGAGCAAATAAATGTGTTTATCAGCCTTCGGACAAAATTTTTAGAATACCGGACGTTCATAGTGGTCAGTTTATCAAAAGACTTTTATTCAAGTTTGAACTATAGTGTAGTGGTCCTATTTGAGATAAGGCGTTGACATATACATAGTCAAACTCGATACAATAAAGTCAACGGGGCTGGGGGTAATGGTTTAAACTATAGAGGTTTTATTTTATCGAGGATTATATGTATAAAAATTCGGGGCGGAAAAATTCTTTATCGTAAAGTGACTTTATTTTATCGATTTTTTGACGATCTGCTTTTCAATGTTAAATCAAGTTACACAGTCTCATACATACATGGGCAATGTGTTCTCTGTTTCTGGATAAATTTACATGTGATGGCAGAACGTCGCATAATAATTATAATTAGGGGTCAATCATTTACGAGCGAGTCGTTAATTTAACATGTAAAAAAGACCAAAATAAATACTATGATAACAGCGAAAAGCGTATCAGGGATTTTAATAAGACGCAATCAAAGAAGTAAAAAAAAGACAAACCAGATGTAAAACTCTTTATCACCATCCAAGCATTCAACAAAATCTTAATCGGTGCACCTTAGCATTCATGGATATATATGTATCATTGTATCATTGTATGACTATGCGCCATCGTACATGCAGAATGCTGAGTGACTGGGATCCTGGACTGGGACAGGTCCCAGACTCAACTATACTACTGGCAACATACGTTGCCAGTGAGTGTCGTTTTTTTTATTTTCAATAATGTTAATTGATTTAGTGAAATTGATAAAAAGAATAACAAATTAAGTTGATTATAAAAAGCGTATGTGCAAAATACACGTGCTTTGGTAAATTTATGACAATAAAACTTTCTGTTCAAAAGTTATTAGTATTATTGAATAAGTAAAGCTTTTCAAGTACTCTAACTGTTGTAAAAGATTGCTTTGCAACGACTTTTTAGTAATTAAGTAATAACTCATGTCATACTTAGCTTCCAGTAATTGTGTCAAATAATGCATTATCTCGAGCAATTTTCTTTGCCAAGCTCTTAAATGTCGATACCACTGGATATTAGTAGTACACTATGCAGAATTACATATCCAAATGAACGTATCAGTATCTCATATATACCATTCGCAATAGATACACTTTTATCAACACTTTTACTTTACGATTCTAACCATATTATTATTTATTGTCAATAAACACAACCAGTAAAAGTTATCGTACCAAAATTTATCGATTGTCCATAATAATTATACTAATACCTCAAATTTAATCTTGGTTTTGTTCAAACACATGTTTTTTTGTGAACTAGAAATAATATAAGAAAGATTTCCTTCGGACATGTCTCATATTAAAATGCTAACGTGGTTGGATTTATTGGCCGTCAAATTAAATGACAACCATTCTCTTACGTGAAAACAAATTGCCTTGACAAAGACGGGTTTGTTATTTGTCAGATTACACTAGAAGTACTAGAAGTCCAAAAATAATCAACTCATACAAGTAAAATTTTAAGTAAGAATAACGTGTTTGAGGAAATCAGTATGTTATATACCGGTAACCAGTTTTAGGACTACTTGTGTGATTAATATATTAATATGATACGATTTCAATATTTATTCGATTGATCGAAAATTCACTTCGGTGTATTTTATATTCTGCAGTTTTATTTGTATGACCATTACTCAGACACTTAATCATAAAGTGATGGTTCGCGAGTAGAAAACCTAAGAGAGAAAAATGGGATACAAAGTGACAAGTATATAAAATTTATCATATAAAAACCCTTCTTCCAGGCGGAACAAATAAATTGGTTACTGCTGAAAAGATAAAACTGGAAGCGGAACTACTTCTCTGGGGTGTCTTAATTATTCCAATAAATTATCTATATTCGTTATTTATTATTGTCTTGATTCTTTATTCAACGCTGATACATTGATGTAAGAATTGAACAAGACACACAGCGCCACAGTTTTGTGTACAGTTCGCGTTTTTTATACAATTGGTAATGACTAAGAGCGAGCCAAAATAATTCTTTTTGCAGTTGATAAAGGCTTGACCAAGAAAAAAAAATACTAGGTAAAGACCACTGGGCTACCCATATTAGTGAGTCACTGCTGGACTTACTTTGCAGTTCGGAATAATTGCTTTTTTTTATAAAATTATGAAGGCTAATAGACAGAGCATGCGAATTATTCGGTTATTATTATTATTTTTCTCTGAATTAACACTTTGCACTAAGTTCTCGTAACTATGTAATAAGCAAGTAACCGAATACTCGTTTGTCGATGTCTTGATGAGAAAAGCGTGAAAAGTGTTCAGTTTAAAAAAACTGCGCTTATGAAATTTTATGTTTAATACATGAAAGGGTAATACCCATTATGAATCTATTGTTATTATAAATTTATCATTATTATTATATTGTTAAAATATTATTTCGTCAATGAGTGCCCATAACGTTAGTAGAGTATTGGAGCCATAGCGTGTGATAAAGACAAGAAGCGAAATGCATATACTTTTGATGGAAATCCAATAGAAGCATTACAGTGAAAAGAGAAACATTAATTTCGAGGCTGAAATTGACTTTATTAACGAAATAATTTATGATATAATATACAACGGGTATTAGGCATTTATGTGTTAATTGCATTTCTTCGTTCTAAGGTATATATATGTTGCACCTGACCTCAGGTGATATAATTGTTTGTCTTTGCCCGTATGACAAATGACGACATTATTAATTCCTAAACATAAATTAACGAGATTAATTCAATATGCGGGTACCCAACTTTCCCCCAAGCTTTATGCTTGTTAAATTAAAATTCTGCTCACTAACGTTATATTATTGATTTATCAGCAATGTGGCAATAAGTATACACCATACATGATTGGAAATAAAATAACTGTTAATAGTCTTTTTCTCTTCGGGTAGTGTTTTATAGTCCTATGCTATGCCGTCTCTATCTTTATCTGATAATTAGTAGTAGTTCTGCTGTACAAATTTATCGTTGTCAGGTGTGCAGACACTAGACTATAAATGTTTTCATGACTGCTCTGATCCAAATGAATCTGAATATCGAAGCAAGCGCTTAAATATAAAGCATCGTATTCATCTTTAAAAGAAGGCGCGCGAAATGTAATTGAAATTGGGTTTATTACAAAATAAATGTCAAAGTCGTTACGGAAAAGAGTTTAGCCTACGTCTGAAATAAATAAACGCGTACAAGCACAAAATTAACACGTACGTATTAGTTGGCATACAGTTATTACTGAAAATGTTTGTAACTGAAGTTGAGATTGGTACGAGTTAAAATCAGAATTCGATGGTTATATCAATGTAATAATGAGCAGTTCGACATACAAGACTATCTGACACGCGCAATTGCATGTCACTCAAACAATGCGTATAAGTAAACTACTACTAAAAAAGTCGTAGTAAAGATTTTAGAAAATTCCATAAAGGATTCCCATTCGAAACAATTGTAATTGTTACTAATAATAATGATGCAGATCCAGACCGCTTTTGGGTTTTGCAGATATCGATATTTCGTAAATCTATTTAATCTCATCGTTTTCCTTGTTTATATTTTTCACACATTGAACGCTTGCTCAATTAACTACACGTATTTTACATTGGCTATGATTTAAACCAAATCACCCGTCGATGCATAACACGCGCCCGTTCACACACAAAAAACTTTCTCGATCTCGAGAAGAAAAAGAAGGCCTTTCAACAAAATGGCTTTGTTGTAAAAACAAATTTTTATCATTTTTAATAAAAAACAAACATACATTTATTTATTTAAACATGGATGAATTTACCATTACCAAATTTATCTTGTGTGCGGGGCTTTCGGCTTTTATCGAAAAGTCAAATCACCCGCGGCGGCCCCGCCACACGTCATTCACACAAAAAACATCTTTTTCAAAAAACCCAAATTATATTTTTGGAGCCGCGCAGACGCCTACTATGTAAGTCCCCTTTACAACTACATCCGTGTCGGGCTCGGACAAACGAAAAAGTTTCGGCGCACCGCAACCGTTTGCCAACACACAAAGACATTCCCAAGAAGGAAGAAGAGGCCAAGGACTACTGGAATACGGGGGCGGAGGATTATTGTGGAGATAAACGGATTGTTGTAATCACTCATCATGTATATAATAACCTTTGTTTATCAAATAAAATACAATTCTTTAAAATGCAATCAGTTCAAAGAACGTTGTTGTAATTCGTTTGGAGATATAATTGTCTCTCCACTGTATCGGCTAATTCGATTATTTCTTTATCTCCTTCTACTACTACCGGACCAGTGATTACTTTCTTATAAAAAGCGACGAGTACATAGTTTAATTAAGTGTCTATGAGTCATATTCATAACTGCAGAGAGATATGCTGTTCATCTATGAGCACACCCGCGTTGTAAGTATATGATTGTGGCTGATAGAATGAACCACGTGATTTTCCCCACACATTTCATAGTGCCGTAGCGCATAGACTTGTCTTCGCTTTGGTAGCCACCACATTTACAATACGCATTAGAATAGCGATAGACTCCACATATTATTTATTTATTGCAACACCTTTTTTAACTGTGATTAGATATCACGTAAGACAATAATAAACACCGCGGTAAGTACGTGCGGGACTCTATTCGTATTATCAATACCGAAGTCTCATTCGACACCAATTGAACAGACGCCCACTTTTTTCAGGATCATAAGCACCGTATCGAAAGACTAATTCTGAATTGTTGGTAAGGCATTTGATAGACGCGAGAAAAATTGCGCTAATATCTGTGACTCATTGCTTATTACTATTCGCGTGAACAGGGCATTTGACGTTACCATCTATTTCGTCAGGCAAGATCAGATCGGTTTGAAATTTGACTTGTCAAGTAATGGATCTAATCTAAACAAAGTTATTTTGATTCCTACAATTTGTAGTGAATGAAGAAAATGTCGACAAAGCGTAAGGTAATTATGCCTACGATGTGCGATCTTGTAATACCAGCACTAGCACTTTATTTGCCGCATGCAATTTAGATAAGAGGGATTGATAAATTAATAGTGCTAAGGTGATTAGAGGACTGATGTATGCAAATGTTTTTTCCCCATTTCCAGCAGGAAACCCATCGAAAGGGATTTGATATCAAGACGACTTACAAAGGTCGGTTGCTGGAGAGTCTTTGGGAGGAAGAGGCTCCTTCTGGACAAGAATGCCAACTGGATGAACTGCAATTATTTTACCATTTCCATCTAAAACCGGAATAAAAACTGTCACGGGTCCAGAAGGTTCGAAGGGAACACTGACTGGTGGGAGGATAGAGCCCCCCAGCGCTGACGGGGGTCGGCTTTATGTACATAATGCTCTGTACATATTTGCTCATCGATTATATTAACCCAAGTCATTTAATATTATTCTTTGTCCTTTTTCAGATAATTCGGTGACTGGAAACAAGAGACGTGATATCAAACAGACGTCATGGAAAGGCTTAGAATGCTGGAATGATTGCGGTAATATATCAGTCTTGCACTTATCATGTAGGCAACAATAATACATAAATTGTAACATAATATGGCATTTGAAAACATCTAGGTTCGCTTTCATTTTAAACATCTCTAGATGTCGCTCGTACATATCCCGACGTGAGTGCTGGGTCATGATTACTTTCGTCCCACCTAGACAGCACGAATTTTTCAAAAACCTGACCAGGAACGTGGGAAGAGATCCCTTTCTTTTAGTAGTAGCCATCAGACACCTCAATCAATCATTGACATTTCTTCAATAATCGGCATCTCCCAAATCACTTTTTCGTTTCAATGATGATTGCAACGCCTGGGTCCGTCTGACAGATGAGCAAAAGTCGGCTCAAAAAGAGGCCAAGGAACGGAGTTAACTTCCACGACAAAAAATCGAGGGCTCGTGGCATGCTTGAAACTGAATATGGTGTTGTTCCAGACGACTGCCCGATGACAACAGTTTCGAAAACGTCCAACTCCAATACGTACGAGGACAGAATTCCAGCTAGTCCACGGACAAGAGGTTGGCTAATACTTCCAGCACCCCGATGAGTAAGAGGACTACAAAGGAATACTATCCACGAACAAACCATTGGTGGTCATATTGTCAGTCCTAGTCAATTGTGCGTTTATATTTTGATTAAGTCGTAGTGTGGTTTCGTGCAATGAAAATCAATCACTTTACCTTCTTCTTTTTTGTTTGATATTATTAGGCTCCGAGATTATAACTTATCCCATTACTTGCAGATCAGACTAGTGTTCATGTCTTGACAGGAGAAATTCGATTGTTTGGAAGGTAACTAGATGTCCCGTATTATCGATCATTGTCGGGTGAGTTTATGTTTGTAGTAACCGTTAATTACTCAAACCTTTCAATTGCACAATTTTAGTCTCGGAAAGACTTGTCTTCACCAGAATATAGAACGGGCATTCTTGAGAATATTACGAATTAAACGGCTTGAAGTATTGTAGCAAAATGACACGTATATTCCATGATGTGTAAGTGAGCGCGAAAGGAATTTTATTGCTGCGTGTTCTACTTGTTTGCTTAACAAAGGCAATGTCGCAAAGCCTAACCCATATATTCTAATAGGGCAGATGACGATCATAAACTAGTCGAGTATCTTGGTGAAGTAAGCGGAAGGTCGCACAATCGTGCGGAACACGGAACATGACAATTACGAAAACGTCATCGACATAATATTGTGCTACTAAATTGGGTGGCATACCCATAGGAGAGAGTAGTGGTTGTGGACTGGAATGTCTTTGATGGGTAATTATAAGAAATCCAAAATTTCCCTTTCAGCACAACTTTATAACAGCTTTTTATATTTATATTATTATTATGCCTTTCATACACACACAGAGACTAGACGTCGGCCGATTCAATATCAAACCATTCAACATATTTATGAAAAGAATGTCTATTCATTCCAAATCAATTTACAAACGAACAATGTACCGACACGAGTATCCCCAGTGTGCGGCAATTTTGAAGGCCAAATTTTGATTTATACCCGGGTATTAGTTATGGTATCCCTCCGGCATATATACCCCCCTGTGATTTGTACTCTCCTTCTAACAGGCAATTAAAATTTAAGATCAGAGATAACACAAAATTGGTTCAGTATAAACAAATTTTATTAAAGTATGATTATGATTAATTCCCAAACATTATTGCCTCTGACTTCTTCATATTCTTCACCGTCAATACTATTGAAAATTTATTACTTCGGAATTTTCATCATTTTTATTTTCATATAACAATTCATAATAATAATCCAACACCACATCATCATCCTCTGTCCCGTTCATTTGACAACACCGGGAGACTTATGATGAGCAGATAAATAATCTGAATTTTAATTTCGAAGACTTATTATGAGCAGATAAATAATCTGAATCGCAATTGAATTTTAATTTCGAAGTTCTTATATACTATACAGTATTGGTAGTATCTAATAGTGCGCGTTAATTATAATATACAATTTCGAGAACATGATTCCGTAACCAATGTAAGTTTAAAGAAACAAATCTAGATATGTACCCCCCATCATCGCTTCTGTTATTAATTATATCCAGATATTGCCAGTATTAATCCAATAATCATGAATTATGCTTTTTTCCTATCATGATCATACCAAAAGAATACACATCTGACGGTATTGTGTACAAAAGACTTCTGGGCAACCCTGTCCAGCATTTTAAATAATTTCCCATGACTGGGTTGTGGTTGAGATGTAAAGTCCAACTTTCCTATACACTTTGGTAAAGGCATTTTGGGCTTGGGTCTTTGTTTTGACTTGCGGCGGTGGCGGTGGCGAACTCGTCCTCTATCAATTGGACGACTTTTCTTAGTGCTCGATCGATCCGCCAGGACTGCGCGGGTGTGGGTTGGATGTTCTTCTGTGAAGGCTTTGTATATCCTCATCCCTCTGATTCTCTCCAAATTGATAAAGCCATATGGTGGCAAACTGAAGGGGAAGATTTTGTACATGTGGTATTTTTGTTTAAAACTTTAGGAGTCTTGGATTATAGTCAAAGTGTCAACTATAATAATAACGTTGGGTAGTATCACCGATGATAATAATGTTAAGCCACATAAATCACGTGATAAAAAATTTGACACGTTCCCTTTGTTTCGCCCCGCATTTTTTAATTTATAATATTACAAACTTGATTATTTATTGCAACATCTGTGACTGAATATAACAATAAACACTGAGGTGGGTACGTTATTCGATTCATTAACACTCTTCAATCTGATGACTTTTTTCAATGCTTCATATGCTTCAGTAATTGTTACTAAAGGTGGAGGATTTTTCCAATCTGCGCTAAATTATCAATACTGAAGATTCATTGGATCACCAATTGAACAGACCCGGGCCGTATGGACTGGAGTGATGATACAATCGAAAGACCCTCGTGCTGAATCGGTAAGGCATTTGATAGAACGAGAAAAATTGCGCTAGGTGACATATTGCTTATTACTCTTCGCGTTAGCAGGGCATTTGAAGAACAATCTGACGTTACCATCACTTCGTCAGACAAGATCAGGTTCGTTTGAAATTTAACTTGTGTCAATAATAGATCTTATCTAAACAAAGTTTATTTTTTTTGACTCCTAGGATTTTGTAGTGCGGGGACTTGATGAAAATAATCGATAGCAAATATGGACAGAGTATTCTATACATAAAGCTAGAAGAAGCCTCTTCCTCCCATATCAAATTCCTTTCGATAATTATCGTGCTGGAATGGGAAAAAACATTTGCATATCAGTCGCTCTAATTACCCTAGCGACCAGTAATTTGATAATTCCTCTCGTCTAAATTGCATGCGACAAGTGTTAGCGAAATTGGTATTATGAAATCACACACTGTAGGCATCTTTAACCTTACGCGGTGTCGAGTTTTAAATTAACCAAGCCATTTAATATTGACTCCTTGTCTTTTTTCAGATAATTCGGTGATTGGAGACGTGATATCGAACAGAAGTCGTAGAAATGATTGTGGTAATATATTAATTTTCAGTTATCATGTATGCAACAATAATACATAAATCCTAACATAATATGGCATTTGAAAACATCTAGGTTCGCCCTAGTTTTACATATCTATAGATGTCGCTTGTACATTATCCTGACGCGAGCGCTTGAATCATGATTACTTTCGTTCCACCTAGACGGCACGAATCTTTCAAAAACGTGATCAGGAACGTGGGAAGGGACCCCTTTCTCTTGGTAGCAGCCGTCAAACACTCGTTTCCTGGAAGTTACGTTTTCAACAATAGTTTACGAAAAACGTCAAGACTGCGAATAGTAAAACACACTCTTCGCGACTACCGGTTCTTCCAAACCGTCAGCCCGTCTTTTTCCCACCTCAATTAATCATCGGCGTCTCTTCAATCATCAGTATCTCCTCAATTACCGGCAACTCCCAAAGCACCTTTTGGTTCGACGATGACTACAATGCCAGGGTCCGTCTGACAGATGGGCTCGGAAGAGGCCAAGAAACAGCGGTTAACTTCCAGGAGAAAATTGATTGCTCGTAGCATGCTTGAAAATGAATATGGTTTTGTACTTTGTCCGTTCAGCCGACTGCCCGATGACAACATGTGCCAACTCGCAATACTGACGAGACCAGGATTCCAGCTGATCCACTGGACCAGAGGTTGGCTGATACTTCACTATCTTGCCGGTTATACATTTGATTATTGCCTATTATGGTCAGATGCTTGGTATTTAACAACACCAAAATCATTTCTTGATTGGGACGTACTATTAACAAGCTTGAACTGACGTCGATACCCATAGCAATATATCACGGACTGTTAACGAAAGGTACCAACCTTTTTAATTAATAACAAGCATGCATATCAATTAAAGAGACTTTATTCATTCATTTCATCGTTTGCAGGAAAAGCATATATGTATCCTGATCTAATGATGAGATTGTATTCGGTCAAGGTGCATATCAAACTGAACTGTAATTGTAGCATACTAACACACTGTCACCAAACCAAACCACTCATTCTCAATCAATGTTCTACAATAGGCTATGCCAAACCCACCACCACACAGCATTAAAGGCTATTTACCAACATGTGGATTTGCTGGTGTTTTGCCAACTTCTTTCAATGTGCCAATGAATAAGATCCGGTTCCGATAACTAGACGCAGCTTTATCTTTATAAACAATGATCCGTGCTGTGGAATGATGACCCGTGCTGTGGAAATAGTGATCGCAGTGTTGCTTGCGTACGTCTTAAAAGCAGAACACCAAGAGCAAAAGCTTTACAGGTATGTTACCAAACATAGATACAATATGCGGCTAACGCCACTCTAACCTTATCTTTTACTCACCGAAAACAATAGAGCTCCGTATGCCATTCAGTCTCAACGTAAAGATGTGTTACTTCGTCGAGTCAGGCATCCTAGACAGAATCAAGAATATTAAGATATGGCATATTCGTCAATCCCTTCCCTATATTCTTTTCCACGGTGTCTTCTTCAATTTTCGAATCCGCACAAATGCTCTTTATTCAATACCATAACTTTCTTTCATCCGAGCTATCGATCCACACATTTTACATCTCTTCATACGCTTTTGAAATTTTCATGCTTCTCTTCATTGTACTTTTCTTTAGGCTACCTTCCTCATATTTAACGATCTCCCACATTCTTTTCAAAAGTTGTACCCGTCTCTTCCGATCCCAACCCGTATAATCCTGTTGCCTACAGTGTTTTTCGAAGAAATCTTCTTTCTCTTTACCTTTACAATTACCATTAGATCTCCTCTTGTATTTCGGTTACATGTGTCTGGGAATCTTGTTCAAGTCGGAATAGCGCGCATATGTAGCTATTCGCTTTCTTACAGTTTCTACGGAAAATTCACGTAGACGGCTCGGACTCTGATTAAACGCTCGTGAATCCTCTGGTCCTGGAAGTTATGAAACGAAGAGGTACGGTCAGCATCTGGAATAATGTTGTTAATGGGCACAGACAATCATAATTAATACAAACATTTTCCAAACATTGCAATAATTTCCGCTCACACTTCAAGGACTAGATTTAAATGAAAATGCTAGCATTATACAGACTTATCTTACGCGAACAGGAACTACTTACCATGTCGGTGTGTATCTGAAATCTCGCCATTTGATTGACCTGGGCTTCCACGGGAAATAGATAGGCGACGACAGCATCGGCCATCGCAGCTGCACCAACAAGAGCCCGAAAAGACAACCGACCGGAGAACGGCCGCTACTAACTCGCACGCCAAATTGTGATGGAACAATGTAATAGAACGATTAGATACCGGTAATTCGTAAGAAGGATCGCTCATTGAGCAAAGGGTTGATGGTTTCATAGGCTCGTCCGGGGTATAGGCGTTCCCGGTTGAGTCGTGGCACGTGCAAGTTATCCGCTACTTTCTGGATGAATCTCCTTCAGTAAAATTCCATCTTCAAGAACTGTTTTAATTTTCCTGTTACTTCTTTTACCCGCTCAATATGTTTATCCAGTTAGAGAAGCTCGTATTACCACATCTCCTTCGACCAATCTATCGGATAAGCTTAAAGTCCTCACCAAACTATTCATCAGACGGAGGACGGAGGACGCCGAATGCCATTAACCGTGATCGCATGCTTCTCTTATTCCAATACCGCCCCACCAGAGTTCCCTGTTCAATTCTCAATGTTCCTTACAGTTGACGTTATTTGGCCCGCTCAGTCAACTGTCACACGTTTCCACCCTTTCTCCCACGACCATTCACTACACAACTCTGCGGAAATTCACTCTCCCTGTCGATAATCATCACTTGACCTGTTCGGAATTATCTCTTTGTTGTCTCATCATTTACCATACGGAAAGCACTCGACCATGCTGCAAACCTATGCAACAGTCAGTTGAACGTCTAATGCATACAAGGAACAATATCTAATTTATGGTTTGGGATTACGTGATTGCGCCCTATTTCTACTTACAAGCAATTCTAGTAAACGACATCTAAATTAATGATGATATCGTTAATTTTGTAATAATTGAGTTTCTTTCTCTGAACGGAATTTAAATCAATTTCCTGTCCCAAGATGACCTTTGTTTGAATATTCCAGATCATGTTTTTTAGGATTTTTGGGATAAATTTTGCGATTTTTTACCTTTACCGAAGACTTATTACCATGTTCTACAACTGATTATTTATTGGCAAGTATTCAGACGCATGTAGACATGCAACTCGCACTTTCGCTGTCAGTTGCATGGCTGTTCCCACACGCTCCTTCAACCAATTTTGCTGGCAGTGTGGCAGCCGCAGCTTCTTGAGCTGGAGGTTGAATTCCATGTTTAATAAGTCACTTGTCGTCAGAAAAACAAACGCCCTATTGCATTGCCAATTCCCCTACATATGTTAAGATCCTATTTTACGTCAGGTTAGAGTATTAAATTCAACGGAAAACGAAAAAATCGCACAAACCATTCATATAAAGTAGACCAAAATAACACACTTTTCTTTTACTCTTAAAAAAAAAGCACACAATTATCACAAACAATAACGTATTACCAAATGTCTTGAACTATTGATAACTTTCTTTCGATTCGTATTTCAACTTTTCCTCTAGTTAAACGAATCTACTCTTGTACAAATCGATCTTAATATCTCTCTAACGTGGTATAATAATAACGTTAATTGAATTAATTGTAAAAATAGTTCTGAATAGAAATTGGAGAACACTGATAATGATAAATGATAATAGTAAAATAAATATCCAAAAGCATGCAGTACATTAGTTCGAAAAAGTATTTTTCGGTTACAAAGTGTACCATAAGTTTTATGGTATTAAAACGTAGTAATAGCATAGCCATTCTATGCCTTTGACATGTGTTCATCATAATAAGTTCGATATAAATTGAAATAAAAAAAAAAGTCGTATACTAAATGTGCATAAATAATAATAATGTAAATTTGATAATAATAATCCAATAGACTGACTAATAAACATTCTACAAAATGGCCCAAGACTCATTCCAGCCAAAATCCGCTTCACATCTGATAACATCAAATCGTTTTAAATTTGGTACGTGTGCCCGAACAATAACCATACCGATTGAAAGCTCACACTTAGACATGCACAAGTTTGTCAACCGATGAAATGTAATTGATCCAGGCATAAAATCTGGATCGTCTTTAAGGATAATACACTCTTTCAAAACAATTGATTCCAGAGAATTTGACTGTGACTCCAATAATTTGAATAGCGAACACAGCTTAATCTCAACTTTTGTCATTTTAATTTTCTTAAGTCGATTTTGAGATTGTATAAGTAGTTGCAAACAATCATGTTCGAGCGATTCTTCCAGGATGAATTTGTCATTAGATATAATGGAAATTGTTTCTAAATTGTGTGCTGTCCTAGAAAGTGCACAAAGCAAGTCGAACACTGAATCGGTGTACGGTAAAGGCAAACATAATGCCCGTAACGAAGGAACGGACAACATTCCCCTTAGATAAGAACCACGTTCCTCACAACCTTTGAGAGATATTTTTTCCAACTTAGGGCAACGTTGAATTGCCAGGAGGATCATTTTAAACGCCGCACTATTGCTAGAACAACTGCCTATCCCGTAGAGCTTTCTAATGTCCCAGACACAAAGCTTCTTCACATGAATATTGTAATTAAATGGGGGTCTTAGTTGCCGATTGTCTAGACAATCATTAAACGTACTTATCAGCTTTATAGCTGAGCTATGGTTTGAATGTATTCGAACTAATTTGAAGGGGTGGGCCCACAAAAATTGAAGGGCCACCGCACACCAACTCCTGCAGACTAATGAGCAGGTGTATAGCATGCGGCAGCTGTTGGCATGCTCCTCAAAAATCTGGGTTAGGAGTTCTTCTGGGAGCATTTTGGCCAAGTTAACGAAAGTAGAAAATGCCGAAGCCCTTCTTATGTAGTAATGCAGATGATTGCTGCGGTATTGAGAGAGAGTAGTACAGTATGTAGTATGGTGATCATTCCGGAATCCTACTCCGAAGCACTTGAATTATTTCTGGATATTAGGGGGCAGAAAATTTCTGATCGCAAAAGAGAGACGGTTCGGAACGATGCCCCTCAGCCATGGCAGGCAATCGAACAACTTCTTCGGTATGTTTTTCTTTTTTCTCAACAACTTTCTTATTTTTAATTTCGTTGCAGCCATGGCTTCTTCCAGTGCTTGCTTTTGTAATTCTAACTCCAATTTGGTATCTTCGGTGGCATTAGCTAATTCACTGGCTAATCTTTGCTGGGCGGCGGCTACAGCTTTCTTCCCCATTCTCCCATTTCTCGGCGAGGTAAATATTCATGGAACACTCAAAGGAAAATGAGAAATAGTAAAACCTCAAAATCGCAACCCATAGAAAACGTAAAAAAATTACGTTACGGAAAAAAAATTTTAGCATTAGAAAAATTTTAAATACCGATTTTTGAAAACAAGACATGTCTCAACATGATCGGCACCTGCATATTGTCCCTGCAAACGACGATCAATCCTTAAAAATTTTTGAAGTTAATATAAACTTGGTTAGCTTATTGCAAGCGATCCGATATTAATATTATCAATGATGCACGCAACAGTCATAATGTTAAAGCTAATACTAGTACCAATGCAAATCATCAATAATCTAACCACGCACGCTACCCAACTGATAGTTATCATATGGTTAAAGTTACGTTTACAATCTAACCATCATGACGTGATTAAACATCAGACGCCCAAATATATTCTAACCATAATGTCTGAAAACTGGATTTACTATCTAACCATAAACTGCTGACAAAATAGTCATAAATTGAGTGAATACGTTCAGCGTCAAACGCTTCGACGCACATCTTTCGGTTACATTTGAGTGCGTATGTTGCGTGTGTCCCAGAACGAATAATTCGACGCATATCATCGTGTGATGCGTTTTATTACTATTACTATGGAATCTAATATGTACGTGAATAAAACAATGTTGTTTAACCGCTTCCTCCTAAGCGTTGGTATTTTTCATTACTTTAAACTTAATTTTAAAAACATTTCTCTGTAAACTCATGATTTGGACATTTTTCCGTTTAGAGCGCCTAACATATGCTTGATCAAGTGCTAGAGATACACTGATGGACTGTTTATAAACGGTTAATTTTGCAATAAAATTCTGTTCTTGATGCTTGTTTACCATTATTGCAAAAGTACGGTTGTCTGCCTTGTAATCCATTTATGAACAATAGCGCCATGTAGGAAGACAGGCGACAAAAACTTCTGTTGCACGAATGGATGGCTAAATATAGGGAAAAAGCATCCGTTTTTGGCGAGTTTTACAACTATTGCAAGCAGACATTTGTTCTCCGAGAATATATAGTTGATGTATGTAAATTTAAACTGAGCGGGTATTTAGTGTTCTTATCTTTCTGCTTTAGTAGATATAATTACTTTTGTACTAAAGCACATAAACGACATATGTGTTGGAAGAGGATAGTCTTTTGGAGGCGTGTGTAATGACTGCGTACGCGTTGAAATAGCCATGGAGAAAAGGTAGTGACTGATGTGTTGATGTAATTGATGGATTACAAAAATAAGCAACTGGAGTTGAGATAACATTTGACATTATTTGAGAAATGTTTTTGTACATTTCGATACGTAATATTGTTGAAATCGGTGTGCATATTGAAGATTGTTAGTGAATTAGCTTTTGGATTGAAAGTGGTTTATATAATATTAGAGAGAAAAAAATAAAAGTATATTGTTAATATTTAAATTGGTGAGTCTTGGCGCGTGTTCCGGTTGATTGTAATTTGATACTGTTATTTAACTGTATATATATGCGGACCCATTATTCGTTTAATTGAAGAGTTAAAGCCCAGTCGTAGTGGACGCTGGTATTAGATAATGACGTTCTGTAATATTAATCGGCGTAATTTTATATGTCATTGCAGGCGATAGGAAAGGAAATGGAAATCCAAACAAATTAAAATTAATAAGCAGAATAAATCTGTTTAAGAATAAATCAACCAACGCCTTGCAAATGATGGTTAGAAACACGTCAAATAATCAGCCTGCTAATTTAATTTTAATTTTCTCCCAACAATGATAAATGAGAACGATAATTGCTGACTATCCGCAGCATTGGAAACGGTAGCCTTTTTACGAAAGTTACAAGTACGTCAGATAATAAAATATATGCGTGTAACATGAGGTATTATGCGTAAATACACTCACTACCAAAAAGTATTGGCCGAAATTTGCTGATCAATAGTAAAACATACGAAAAATCTATTTTTTCGAA
>CAJVPJ010000731.1:0-17942 GCA_910592205.1 Paraglomus occultum | reverse complement strand
TAAAAATCAGTTTGGAATTAGTTAATCGAATTAAGTGGGGGTCAATTGATTTCCGATCATTAGTCAAGCTTCATCTCATTTACCTCTGTCTGACCAATTTGCGTAGTCAAAGATTACAGCTCCAAGTTGTTGTTTTTGATTTCCGTAATTGCGTGCCAGGGGCTTGTCTTTTTCTTTTCCGAACCCAAGCTAAAGGTGACAAAAACTAAACTCAACCGTTTTGTGTGTGTGTTTATCGAGCGAGTCAATCGAATTTGGAAATGACAGATACAAATTTGGCAAAGCCTGGCAACAATACTCGTTAGATCATTTCTCTCGTTCGACAGCTGATACCATATTTGTTAAGTCGCCATTTTAAGGATACACAAATATTTGGTGTCAGCCCCAAACTGATCAGCAGACTCTGATACAGTGACAAAATATATGGTGTCTCGAATATAACGGCGGTTTGAGGGTATACGATGATTCATGGAAGATTTGCGAATGTGCCCGTGATGCAAAATGTGTTGAATTCGTTGAGGCGATAAACTAAAAGAAACACAATGGGATATTCTACAATTCCACATGTACTGTAATAATCATCCGTCGATGGTAGAATTCAATAAGCACGCTACGTTTTTAAGGATAGTATGTAACTTTACACAGTTATAAATCATTACATTCAATTTTTTACTTAAGAAATGAAAATGCTAATTGGTATTAAAAACACTATCTGTGTTATTATTCGCTTTCTATTTTGAACGCGTATACTACATAATTACTTTATAAAATAAAATCGACGTTTTTCATTGGAGCATCAATAGTCAGAAATCCTTGATATTTAATTTACCCATTCTGTTACGAAATGTAATATCTTTTTTTACTGTGCGTTCGGTAACTGTTACTCATAAACGCTTACAAAGCATATTAATGTGCAAACTCCGTTCATTGAACGTACTATGACTTGCATTAATGTAAATTGCGCCAGAAAACTTATCGAAATCTTGTTAGCTTAATCTGTATTAACAAATGTGCATCGAATTGGAAAAAAAAACTGTTTGAATGAAATTTGTATAACCCTTTAATAGATAGTAAATTACATGTTTATTCAAAAAATGTTTAAAGTAGTTGTGCCAAATAAAGAACCCACTAAGTCAAAAAGTGTTTAAATAATATGATAGTGGACATTGACTTGCACCAGTTGTTTTTTTTTTATTACTGCACACTCCTTAAAAATGTCTTGACGAGATTACAAAGTACTTAAAGTCGATTAGTATCGTGAAAAACATCTCAGCAATTAAGATCGGGTGATCATTACGCACTTTTGGCAAGATCCCAAATTTTTGGTTTTTCGTTTTGATACATCTAACACATTTTCTGCGTTGTTGGGTATTCAAGTCCTGGGTAGCGAAAGTATTTAATTGGGTTGAGTCATTTGTTCGTAAGCATTGTTGAACGTGGGCCCAACTCTATTGTATAAATAACGCTTTGCAGTAATTACAAAGAGAAATAATAAAAGAGTTGTTGAGGAATACTACTTTATTAAAAACGTCGATTGCATCCTGATCAAGTGAGTTGATCTACGTTGGCTAAACCAGTAGCTGATTGTTGATTTATCAAAAGCAAATAGAATTCGTATCAATAGTTATACAAGTTTTCAGAGACAGTCGAATAATAAGACGTTTTGCATAAGTTTTATTGGTTATTGCAAGATAAATGGGCACATCCGTAATGGATGCAATTAATTGAAAGCAAATAGATTTCGTTTTTTACAAATGAATGATTGTAATCCAGTGGCATAGTAGTATAACGAAATAAATAATATACAGTAACATGCTATGTAAAGTATGGAATATGTTATATGAATTTGAGGCACACAATCAGGGTTTGTTCTGGTTCAATTTGTCTGATGCGTGTGTGTATGTGTATGCGTATGTGTGTTTATGTTTTGCGTTCGTTGTTTGCTCATTTTGTAATTCTCTAATTTTTTTCTTCTACGCCCCGCCACACAGAAATGCCACCGCCATATAATAGAAGAATAGTAAAACAAAATATCAAACAATATTAGTGAAGATAATTACCAATAATTTTTTGAATACTAAAAAAATCAAGCATTTGAAATTCTTAAAAGTGCGAAAGAGAATAAAGAGTTGATTTCTACTTATTACAACAAGTTTAGTGGAAACGCTAGATCATAAATTTTGTATAAAGATATCGAGCTCACAACGTTATTTCTCACGCAAGTGTAATTTAGTGAATCGGTAATTCGAAATGATTATTCATTGTTTTAGTCAAATGAAAAACTTACTCGAAAAAGTTTGGTTTGTTTGTTTTTACAAATCCATATTTAGTCTCTACGAGACGCACAAACGCAAAAAGATTTATATTGTCATAATCTGAATGACATAAGAAATGTTTGGAATTGAACATTTGTAAATGGTTTAGCAAAAAATTTCACAACCGTAAATTGGGTACTGGATATTTTAATTGGCCTTATTAGGGTAAGTGACTATTTATATTATGCTGTGGGGATAGTTACGCACGTATTCTATCTTTTAGCAATCCAAAAGGCCACCTTCATGGACATCCTAAAATAAAACCTGTTTGGATTTAAGGCGTTTGTTTTTATCTCACGGACAACCATTCACTTTAACCTTAATATTATTATCTAGGTATGCTTCGGTTAATGATAGCGATATTCAGTAACCATTACCTCGGACATTACTAGCATACAATAAAAGTACAGTAGACTTTATGCCATAAAATTAGGGCTAGTTATCTCTGTTACGCATTTGACGTAACCGAAAGAAAATACCAAAACAAAACAAAATAAAAATTTGCAGTAAACAAAATACTTCTAAGCCGACAAACTACACGTAATTTAGACTGCATAGCACTAATTTTGATCTCTTCCGACAATGCAATCGAAGCAAACTGGCACAATAACTAGCCTTTATGGTAACAGTTTAAGCTGTAGTAGTCGGCGCCAAGATATTGTTATTTAGAAAACAATTGTCGCATTGTGCATTACGCCTTTATCGACAACGTTAATTATATGTATAACAACGGTAGCAATTAAATATTGCACTACTACAAGGCATTGAATCTTGAGTACGACAAAATATTGTCGTAACTTTGGAAATATTTACATTGTGCATATAATTTAATTAAATAATTTACACGCATATAGTAATTAACTTTATATTTCCTAATATTACACGCCTTTTTCTTCTGTTTCGATAAAGATGCCGTCTATGTCAATTGCTTGGAAATTACGAACAACTTAAAATGTAAAACTTTAAAAGTTATCCACTGATAAGAAGCGAAAAATTTATTTGTTTGTCTACTACTCAACGGTACCGGAGAAAAAGCAGATAATTACACTGTGCAAAAAAAACCCTCCTTGGCAGTAGATTACCCGAGACTTTGTTCTTTGTATGTAGGGAGCAATTTTCAATTAGTATTACAGTCTTTAACATTCGAAGCAAAGGCGATGTTTAGTCAAACACATAATTTCCCATTTTACAATGTTTTTTAAAAATTACTTTGCTACGTAGAATATTTAAAACATATTTTAATTAAAAAAAAAATAAAATAAAATACTGTGCTACTCTTTCCTATATTCCATACGTTCTATAAATACCTCTTACGGAAAACTTAATAAATAAAAAGACTTACAGCGCACGTTTTTATAGGGTTATATGCCTGTTCCAAGTACTTTTTCAAATACACATTATTAGCTCACATACGAAAGAGTTATCAATATACCACAGTACATTTACTAACACAGTTTTGATACAACAATTGCGTGCATTGTACACTATACACGTATATACCTACATGTGATAACAAATTTGCTTTTGAACAGAAAAATAGCTTATCATTATATAATCGTTATCGTGAACCAACTACCCCGCAACTTGTGAAAACGTTACATACATTTTCCGATAATGATTATAATCAGTCAGCAGCTGGTTTTAAGCATGACAGATTGCATTAAAGTTTTCAAAGACGAATGCACTTTGTCTAAAAAAGGTTTATATTGATATTTTATAACATATAAATGCGTTATTGCGCAATTACATCAAATATAATACAAGAGGAACGGAGCAAAGTTTCTTATAACAGATATTTAATTGGCACTTTTTATTTAATAGTTTAGAAACCATGTCAAATGTTTGAATTACAGAAGAGTTAGTAGTAGGATAAAAATTTAATTTTTGGCAATTTCAGAAACACTTGCTTTTCTAAATCGTAGAAACTTGACACTTTTCGATCATTATTAATATTCTTGTAGGCTAATTTAGATTTTAAGTTGGATATTTATTTGGTTAACAAGAGTTAAAACTTCTTGTAAATTTGAGTGTTATTGTGAGCCAAAAGCTGAACATTTAACCAATAAAAATGTGTAAATATTGTCATATTAGAGTTACAAATTGCTAAATTTTCTGGTAGTTGCGTATCGAAATAACTAGAACTCGTTTATTTAATGAATTACTGCATCAAATGTCTACAAGTCATCCTAAACTACGCATCAAAATATCTATAAGTCATCGTAAATAACTACGCATCAAAATATCTATAAGTCATCCTAAACTACGCATCAAAATGTCTATAAGTCATTGTAAACTATGCATCGAAATACAAAATGAGAAATAAATGTTTAAGAAAAAGTCAAAGACAACGATTGATATATTATGTCTTTGTTTACAAGGCCCACCCGGTCGGTGTCAAACTGTTTATCCGCAGGCAGTTGGTGATGTTGCTGTTCATGTTGTCTTGTGCACGTGCGGCGCGACCGGAATCGTAAGCGGCGGCGTTATGGAATGTCTTGCCGCGCAGGAACTGATTCCAAAAAATTTCGGTTTTTGGCATACGGATGCTAAAGTGTGAACAGAAAAAAGGTGTTCAACCTTTTAAATGCGGTTGCCAAAATTATTGATGACAAGAACCCGCATTCATTGGCCTTTAAGATTGGTATGACCACAAACGGGACCACACTCGACTCGGTAGTTCTGCTTTTCTGTTGTTTCCGGTTCTTGGAAAAACTTTTAGCATTGGTGCTTGCAAGCTTTGAGAGAGAGTCTTCCGACGTTCCGAGTGTTGGACAATTTTGATGCGACATGTTGGAAAAATTCGTTTCGGTTTTGTAAAAATGTATTGGGTTTGATGTTAACGTCATGAGCGTTTGTGTGAGATAAGTCAGTCTTTGAACGCCAATTTATAAGAAAAAATTGTGTATGTACGAGATTTTTTGATACAGATTACCATTCATTGATCATCTGATGGTTGAAATAACGTTGGGGGAAATTGTGTGACAAACAGACATGTGAAAATCAGAGGCGATCGTAATGAGCGTTGCACGAACTCTCGCAATTTACAAGAAAACATTATGGTAATTGATGCCAACTTTTTGATGATGAAGTCTGTCGCGTTCGATAGGCCGATTAATAAAGCCATCCTTGTATCTTTTACGTATACGCATTTTCTGAAGGAATTTTTAAATATACCCCCCTCCCCCCCTTGCAACTCGGATAATGTAGCATTTTATTTTAATAATAATTTTGTACCCCTGCACGTTGAAAATATTGGGGGTGTGTGACTATGACAAACAAGGTTTGACAAAAAGACAATGTTAATATCAGCTATGGCATATCGTAATGGCATTGCTACAAAGTCGTTTTCAGCAAATAGATTGCTACTTTAAGACTATTCACTCATTACGTGCATACCAAAAAAGCTAAATAGTTTTTCCGTTCCTCGTAAAGACGTTCCCAAAGTATAATTCACCCTGCAACAAGAAAAAAAAATATACAGCTTATAACTTTATCCACTTATGAAGTAAAGGTTATGCCCGAATCTCAGGTCTATTATATATTGACACTATGTAATTAATGAATATACCAAGTTTGTGAGAACAACGTACATTCTCAAATAGTTTGTCAAAAACTTGAGCTGTAAATTCCAGCATAAATCGACCGCTCACCACAACCACATTTTCACAAATAAAGTAGCCCAGCTATATCTATCAACTCTCGATCAGGTCCAACGCCCATGAATAAAGTCAAAATTTGTGCAGGTTGCCAAAATAACGAATTAAAAAATAATCATATTCAGACTCAAATAAACCTCATGTCAGTACAGGAGAAACGACAAAAGCATCGAAGGTGTTATTGATAAACAGGCGCGTTTTTAACTTTCATGTTGGAATTGTATGCAATAAATAATCCCGTTGGGTTTGCTTTTTTCGCAATTATCGTCGACTTGATGACGTCCACTTTTTGATGCAGGAACTAAAAAAAGTAATGGATATCCTGTTACACCAAATGCAACAATGATCTAAAGTAAAATTTTTATTGTATTCTAATAGTCTGGACTTGCCCCCAAAAAATTTTGAGTTATAATACTTTTTGTGAGACCGTAGTGTAATGCTGTGTGCATACGCCTGCATGTGTGTTACTACTGTTTGTGACATATCAGCATAAAGAATGCGTAGAAGTTCAAGTCAAAACAGTAATAATAACAACAACGATGCGATGTCATCAATTGCCACTAACAAGGTATGAGCCTTGAAAGCAAATACGTTCAATTCTATTCTTACGACGATTGATCCATAAAGACTGCATGCCGTGGTGGAGTTGGGGTGGGTTTCAAAGCAAAAGTAGCATCATCAGACATCACAGTTTCTTACAAAATGATCAAATATTCAGACAAAGAGGAATTCCTCAGAAGCTTTGTAAACGAGGTTTGTAATGATGCGTGACGGAACTGCTGTTAAGGTCCATGGAACTCTTTCGAATCACTATATTCTAGCTCAAGATCCATCACATCGTAGAGCAGATGATCATTCCAACATAATTCAATTCCTTGGAATTAACGTGAACTTTTAATAGATATCAAAGGAAGATACTTGATTATGCCAACAATGGTTTATGCGGAAATACCTATCAACGCCAGCTATCAAACTAGATTGGCCTGCCAACTGTCAACTGGGTTCGGATATTGTTAAAGGACTGAGGTATATTCACAAAGCAGGAATCTTGCATAAGATTTAGTAAGTTATTACTCAGTAATACGAATTTAATTTTTTATTTAGAGTAGCTTGTCATTAATATGCTGTTTTCTTACATTATCATCATCATCACAAGTCCCCAAACAAACTTAGTGCAACCCTCTTATTGATGTTCAGTTCTATAAATTTCCATCACGTAAGCCAACAACCACATTTTGATCTTGGTTCTCAAAGCCATACTTTATGGACTTCTTTTTAAGAAGCCTGCCACGTGTCTTCCGACAACTGTGTACGAACATTCCCAAACTGACAGCTCGTGAGTACTCGCGTCTCCGACGTTGCTCGATTTCAACGGCTTATTATTGACGTTTATGTTTTTCTGCTGACAGATGCTCAACAAAGACCGCATAATGTTTACCATTATTATAACACAGCTTTGACGAGAGAAGACGTTTTGTTTGCATATCTGTAGATTCGATAAAGTTAGTGCCGTAAACCCGTGCAACATCAAGGTGCAAGTATCGGTATATCGGATACCTCTAACCATGTCGAAACATGCAATGAAAACGAAAAGTCTGGTAAGGCTTCAGTTACGTCCAAGGTACATCATGGTCAATGGTGTGAATGATTCCTGTCTGTTGTTAAAACATAAAGGTTTATTATTTTTTTCCTTTTACTCGATCGCTACATAGAAATCGCCACACTATAACCTCACGTTATATAACCCTCCTCGACCAACCTTGCACCATTCGCTCCGAGATCTCGGTTCGTTGAAGATAATTTCCCACATCCGATGAAGAATCGAAGCATTGCTCGAAAGCGGGGAACTGCAGGCTTGCTTATACTATCAAGACGGTTTTCCTACATGTTAAATATAATACAAGCCATGAAGGCGAAATTCAAGAAACGAGATAACAGGCCGCCAAACGGTGATCGCGAACATGGTGCCTCCAAAAATAAGAACACGTTTTTGTGTTGATCCAGGCTGCTTATTAGTAAGTGATACAACGGGCTTGTGGAGAATGGACTTGAGAAGAGTGAGAAAGGTCATGTTGGAGAAATAGTTGCTATGTGAATGCACAAATTAGAAATGAAAAGCCATATAGAACATTTGAGAGCTTGGTCGGTTGGGGTGTAGTCGTTATCTGTCGGTATGTATCAGAAAGTTACTTATACACCGGCGGCGAAGACTCGCAAATATTGACCTTTTATCAACAGCTGATAAATTAGCGCTGGAAGAGTTGATCTTTACATTCAACATCTTATAATAGAAAATGATTATTACAACCGTTGCCCAAAAGTGATCAAAGTTCTGAATTCAATATTTGATCTTCAGGCCGCCGCGAAGCTTCAAAGAATACTGTTTCGATGAAACCGAAACTTGTTTCCGAGTCTGATGATTTCGAGGCTCTGGACGAAGACATTCTGGTAGCAATATTACAGATGGATGACATAGTGATGGACAAAGTCGTTATATGGAACTGGGTCATTTGATGGGGGATAGCTAATGCCGAATGCATTAGATGATAAGCCAGGTGAATGGAGTGAAGCAGATTTCAATGCCTTGGGAAATACTCTCTCTAATCTTCTTCCGTTAATCTGATATTCTGATTTCTCTCATGCTCAGTTTATAGAGCGACTCCAACCGTTTTCTCGGATGTTTTATTCTCCCCTGAGAGAAAATATCTTGACCCATTTAAGGAGCCAGCCAGTACTGAATTCAACGCAGCAGAAGCGTCTCTATTAGGCACCGCCACGCTTTTCCGGCTCATTACCAAACAACACGCTAGTCTAGTAACGTCCTGGATAGAGGACGACTCGGCGACTACCTATAAACTTTGCTTATTGTATCGTGCTCCCGATATGGGCTTTCGTCTCCCTATAAAGGACTGGTTATTACCAACATAAGAGTGATCAATGAGACCATTGGTGGGTATTTGTCTAGAGACGATATTGGAAAGAACGATAGTTGCTTGGACAAGCGTGATATACTGTATCCACCGCAAAAGAGAGTAGAATATTGTTCGGTTGTGAGAAATTTCTGCGCGGCTTGAGAGTTGGTTTTTTCTGTTTTGGCGAGAGCGAGTTGAGAATCGGCGGAGCGTTCGATCCAAAAAGTATTACAAGAAATATGCTTACGACGAGCGTCTTGGAGAATTCGGGGGGTGATGAATACGAAGTGTTTGAAGTCATCAGAGCGTAGAGATTGCGCATTAGAAGGAACAGGAACGAATTATGGTGTTGATTTGGGACAATATGATTATAACTAAATAAATTGTATGTCAGGACACTCGCTTATTTTATGTTACAGCGACCATCGTGAATTGTCTTGTCATGTGTTCTTTTGCTAATTCTCTTTTCTTTTTCATAGATTTGAAGAGAATTTGCGTTATGACGACATTTAAACTCGTTTAAATTGTGTGTTGGTTCTGGTCACATGGAGGGTACGGGGGACACAACGAAAGATGCCGAAAGTATCATTTGTTCAATCAGAACGTTGTTTCGCGTGCGTGGTTGGTATGAACATTTGTGTTGTCCGTTAAATTTATGTGCGTCAAAGCTATACAGTAATATCATAGTGTTCGAGGGATTGATGGTTCATCACTTTGTAATATCATCCAGGAGGGGAATGAACCATAGTCTTAGTTCTTACGAATTTTCTTCAATCGGAAGATTTCGAGCAGGTGTGGGCTCTGCTTGGTCGCATTCTAGTCATGAAGCGGCTGTCACGTTTTAATACCATTATTCAAAGTTGAGCAAAAATTGGAGTATGAAAATATGTCGGAGCATACATTCCGGCATTGCAATTGACAATGAAAGCAGCGAGCAACATTCTATTCAGGAGCGAACTCATTGCCCGTTTCATAAACCTTAAATAATGTACTCGCTATATTTTCTTGCACACAATATTCAAATAATCTATCACGACAGAAGCAGCTAACAGTAAATGTGCGCGATTTTATTTCGATTCCTGTTTAATTCAGCTCGTATTGACCTATTCAATTTACTTAATCGGAAGAGAATTTATAAACTGTAAAATAAACCGCGACTTACAAGTTCAATTCATTGAGTGTTTGTGTCACTAAATACAAGCAGCGGAATATGTTAATATCAACATTGTAATTGACTTCATTAAATCAATTGTTGTCTTCATACCTGCAGCTGAATCCAAATCATAGCCAGTAGGTAAGAGTGTACTAGAATATTTACTCTCCTTCTCGAGACGTGACAATGGTTTTACGTCAGTACGGTAGATAGTATTCCATGTGTTGTCATTAGAATAGTCTCTTGTTCTCTCGCGAATATCAATATAAAGTGTTACTGCATCAGGACGCTTATCAGGATCAGCATCACAACACCGCTCGGCAAGTTTCTTGTATTCTTCCGGTGCAGAATCAGGCATCGATGGTCGTAGTCCGCCCATAATATCGCATACTAAATCTCTGTCAAACTGTCTATTTCTAAAAGGTGGCTCACCAGTAGCAATCAAATACATAATGATACCAAAAGAATACACATCCGATTTCTGAGTAAATTTGCAGCTATGAAAGACTTCCGGTGCAATAAAGGGTAAAACGCCTCTAATGACTGAATTTGACTTGCGTGAATTCGCTGACCGAGACAAACCAAGGTCGCATATTAGTGACGTACTATCATTCAAAACAATGTTTCCACCATGTAGATCACAGTGCACTAATCCTGCATAATGAATACAATACAGATAAAGTGCAGTATCTTTCAAATGCCGTAATTTATCCATCCACGTCAATTTGTTAATATTTTGTTCCAAATAAGACAAAAGACTACCATTGTTAGCATATTGCATAACAATCATGTATTCTTTTGTTCCTGGGTCTTGTATGACTCCGTAAATTTTAAGGAATGGATTACGATAACGTGAACACTTGGCATGATTTCTGAACTATTGAATAATAAGTGAATATAAAGTCAGCTTAAATATCACTTTAATTAAAACTACCAATATTAATATTGCTTACCTCAGAAATAAATAATTCTGGTGTTTCATCAAAACTCTTAAACCATTTGAGTACAGCTGTTTCCTCCATACCCTTTACTTCTGTATAATTTCTATATTTGGCAGTATAAACTGTTCCGTAACCACCAAATCCGATCTCTTTCAGTTCATCAAAGTCACTATACTGCATGTATTTAAAACGTTCGTTGTTGCATATAAACCTGTCCAGTATTGCATACACGTCATAATAGAAAACTAAATAATATTCCCAAGTAGATGGATCCTGTGTGATCCCAATTATCCAAATATTGTCAGGTGTTAATATCGTCGGATATTCCTCTGTTAACTAATAAATACAAACAGAATATGATAATCTAATTAGCATGCGATACACATTAATAATATTATTTGCATTTACACTTGAGTATTGAAATAATTTACCTGATGGAAATCATCTCCTTTATCAACTATCTTTTTGAGTGTCACGCGAGTCCCATCCACTGTCCAATCTGCTATATGTGTGCATTCATGGCGTAATGATGTCATTTTTTGTACGTTTGTCAAAAGAGAGTATTCAATCCATTGTATATACGCGTCATGTTCAGTCTTCATATTCTTCCATGATTCCATAATGAATGAATCCAGTGATTTGTTGCCCATAGTCCAACCTCGTAATCTTGGTGCTCCACAATGATAACAAAATAGATTTATCTTGGAGCTTAACCGCCCTGAACACGCCAGACATAATCCATGTTCATCCTCTTCTTTTATTAGACAATATTTCTGTTTGCTTGCTTTGTATGTAAATCCGATGGTAAACCAAACATTCGTGGCAAGAATATCTGGATGTTTATCACATAACTAGTGGAAACGATACATATAATAAGTCAACAATTATTTAAACTATTCAATAAACATAACGCATAAGTAAATAGTTTACCTCGGCATAATATAAATCTTGTGTCTCATCTGTTATCTCAAGTGGAATCAATTTAACAAATGCAGAAGTAGGTAGACCATAATACAAGCGTCCAACTCCATCTCCCCTATCATAAATACAATCGAATGGAATCCATTCCAAATAGACGTCATTTGGTGAGTTTGTTTGTAGTTGAGATTTCTTAATAAAGTCATCGAGTTGGTGATTGTTGCTAGTCCACCCATTGGATAATTGTTTATAACCACAAATGCACCACACGGGACTACATCGGAGTATTCCACATGTGGAGCAGAAGCCGTATCGGGAATAACAATGGTAAAAGGGTTTACGAGCAACCATGTAATAGTTATCGTCATTAGACTTGGTGAATCCAATAATAAGTCTGTTGCGATGAGAAAGCCATTCGGAGTATCGTCTAAAGTTATTATCATTGTTATTATACTTGTGTGTTGGAAGTGAGTATATTCTAGCAAACTCACTCACAAATGTTGGTGTGCATTCTTCGTTACTTCCAAGTAATACCAGCGCTATTGTAAAACGCCGCTTGTGAATAGCGAAGTAAACGTTGTCAATTTGAGTCGGCTTTACGTTGGTGATTTCCTCGTAAGGTATCCATTTCAGTCTTAAGTCTTCATCTTCACTTTTCAATGAGGATTCAATCAAGTTGTCAATTGCTGGATTATTGATAGTCCCAGATGTTAACGACATGGTAATAGTTTTTTTGAATTAAGAAAATTTTTTTCCGGGAACAAATCTCAACCCACGTCAGAGTTTGTAATTCGGAATGTAACACATTCACTCATCACACAATGCAACAAGAAATATAAAAATGTATCGCTTTCAAAAAACGATTCTCATTCCACAGAAGGGATATTAATGTTTTTTACCCATTACGCATGCTCTGTGAGCTAAAAAGGCCGCGTCAATTCGCTTAGGGTTGTAATTTACATTTGATTTAATTTGCCATTTACATTAGGACTTTAAAATGGCTGCAATTTTCAGTATATTGCGTTTAAACATAGTGATACCCGCTGTCAACAATACAGCCAATGAAGTATACAGTATCAAGTATGGACGTGCTTCTATCTCTCTCTTGGTGATGCATTTTTAGTGAATTCGATCGCTGTCCGACATTCCGACTAACTTGTGCACACCGCGTATCGCTTTTGACTCTCTGAAGCGTAGCATAGACTCGCTGCAATACACTTCTCTTCCTTCTTTGGCTTCTCTCACCACCTTGTCAGCCGTACGTGCAGGCCTTGCGCTGATGCGAGAGCAAAGTCATGTTTGCATATAATGGATGTTGGTTAGTATGGGAAGAGAAACATGCTGGAATTTCTGTTGGTGGAAATGTGCGCGGAATTGAAGTATGTGTTATTCGATTATTATTACAAGTAATGAAGTCTGAATGTAGTCAATAGCTTAAAAAGTTCAATATACTCGTACCAATGTGAGGGAGCACGTATGTGATGGTATATACGTGTCAAGTTAGCGTAATAGTGTATATGTTTGGACGTAGAATATGACTGGATTGATATTATGCTGCTACAACGTGATGTTACCTATATTCACCAACGTTCTCTTTCTTTTACTCTTGTACAGACGTCATCGACACAGAAGACTTTAATATCCAGATTGATGTCTCTAATTGTGCATATCACGTACATTTAGGCATTCCGAATTCAACGTTGAGACATTGTTTCCTGGTAATTTCGATTAATGAAGCGTAGGTTATTTCATCTGTCAATCTAGAATCGCTTACATTTTCCGTATCGAGTTATTTATTGATATAGTATAAAAGCTTATTGACAATATTGTTTATTTTTTATCTTTTCTATGGCGCAGGTAAAGAAATTTCCGCACGCATTCTTCCTATCATAGATCATATTCTCCCGTATACGTACCCGGACGTTTCTTACGCGCAAAGCAGATTAAAGACTATTTGGAGCAACTGCATGCATCTGAGAGGAGAGAAGTACAGGATCAAAGAGAAGGTGAAAAATGGATGAATGTGCAAACATTGAACGCGCAAAATCTTCTCGTCGAAGTGCAAAACTGTCTTATTGTCTTATTGTTGCTGTTGTAGACGTTGATGAATATGAATAGCTCTTGGTAAGCACTTGTAATTTACGATCCGTTATACTTCTTCCTCAAGGTATTGGGAGTTGTCATCGCAACAAAGTTGTGCTTTACTAAAGGGTGGATAATTAGCCAACAGTATGAATCAACATCTATGGGTGGGATATTCTCTTTGTCGTCATGGTTGTAAACAGATGTCCGAATAGCATTTTAATGAATTTTTTTACTTAGACTGTTACCATTATGTGGAGCGAAGGGATCAATATTGATGTAAGTATATATGTTATCTCCAAATACTTTTTCACAATACACTGATCTGCAACCCCGAAACAACCCTTCCACAGATACAACGACAAGTACAGTTGCAGCAGCTACTGCTGGTGTCGACCGGTCGCCACATTCGTGTCCACAGTTACATCCACTTGTTTCATTATCAACCTAGAATCGCTTTGACAATCCTCAATTGGACTCTGAGCCAATACTCCATCGGAAATGAGGAACAATTGGATTTGTGGATTATACTGGTGAGTGGGGTGATAAGTTGTTGGTCGAGAGAATATTATTTTTCGGTAACTAATGCAACTTTTATCTTGATTTACATAGCTCGTCCAATCATGATACTTTTCATATACGATAACTGGGCTGGATTTTCGGATATCAGTTGAGAAACTTTCTGTGGATTAGCAGTGGAATTTGCCAGTGGTAATGGATAGATTATTAATGCATTTTGATCTTGAGATGACAGCAATGACCGGTTGATGTGGGTATACTCTACTCAAAGTTGAGCAAAGCAACTTCAAGATGAGTTTTACAAAGCGCTTGCTTGTTATTGAATACTTAACCAAAAAATGTACGTATTTTTCACTGATAATAGTTCCGTGGTTATTTTGTCGTCCGCACTGCGTTGATCGTATGATTTTTCATTCCCAATAAACATAGAACGAATTTATCTTGCGGCACGAACGGTTGTCACACGAGTAACGTTGCCCGTCGCATCATACAACGCGTATGGCTCCACGCCGAGGATTATTTAACGATGGATATGGTCGCACCATTGTGCTGACGATAAGCGTTTAGCAAGAAAACAATGATAGTTGTGGCTTTTCTTTCATCTTTGATATTTTGTTGATGCTATTGGACGTCATACCCACGAAACAATTATATGTAAAAAATAGATATTTCTAGAGAACGATAAAAGATTATTATATCAAGAACGTAACAGCAAATTCCTGCTGTATCGAAAACGTGTTGCATCAGAAACATGTCTCGCGCGCGAGAATTTATCGTTAAATTTATTTATAATTGTGCAATGTTACCATGTTCTTTCCTATGTGATGTTCTCTTTGCAGACTCGAAGGATAAAGCCAATAGCATACTAGAAAAGGAAGCTTCATTGTTTCCGCAAGCGCGTGAAAAGAAAGAGTCGACGATTTCTTATTCCATGATATTGCTCGCTGACATATGAATTATGCACACGTAACATAATGCTGATCTAAAGGAATCTATAGTTTAATTGGCACGAAGTGGACCAGATTAATGATATGATATATCCGAATGAATAAGCGACTATGTGGTCTCATTTTCTTCTGAGAGGTAGTCATGAAATTCATGTCGCATTAATTCATGAGAAAAGCTAAGATCACTGATTTTGGAGTATCTGCAAGTATTACTACAAAATACTACTGCTCAAATCGTCTAGGAGCTAAAGCATTATCTTGACCCTAAGTGCTTTAATGGCAACGATAGTAAATATAAAGGAGATGAAAAATCTGATATTTTTAGCCATGGGATTATCCTATGCAAAATATCCAGTAGAAAATATCCAGGCAATGAATGGGTTCTGCTGGGTCGCATTCTAGTCATGAAGCGGCTATCACGTTTTGAGAATGAAAACGATGTCGGGAAGCATGCATTCCGGTGCCATGAAAGCAGCGAGCAGCATTTTATTCAGGAGCGAACTCATTGCTTGTTTCATAAACTTTAATAACGTACACATTATATTTTTCTTGCACAAAATTGTCTATCCCGACAAAAACAGCTAACAGTAAATGTGTGCGATTTTATTTCGATTTCTGTTTAACTCAACTCATATCGACCTATTAATAATCGGAAGAGATGTAAACTCTGTATAAAACTGTAAAATAAACCGCGACTTACAAGTTCAATTCATTGAATGTTTGAGTCACTAAATTACAAGCAGTGGAATATGTTAATATTAGCATTTGTAAGTTGACTTCATTAAACCAATTGTTTGTCTTCATACCTATAGCTGAATCCAAATCATAGCTATTTCTTAGACCTCCAGTAGGTAAGAGTATACTAGAATATTTACTCTCCTTCTCGAGACGTGACAATGGTTTTACGTCAGTATGATAGATAGTATTCCATGTGTTGTCATCAGAACAGTCTCTTGTTCTCTTGATAAAGAGATTGTGAATATCATTGTAAAGTGTTACTGCATCAGGACGCTTATCAGGATCAGCATCACAACACCGCTCGGCAAGTTTCTTGTATTCCTCTGGTGCGGAATCAGGCATCGATGGTCGTAATCCGCCCATAACATCACATATTAAATCTCTGTTAAATTGTCTATTTCTAAAAGGTGGCTCACCAGTAGCAATCAAATACATAATGATACCAAAAGAATACACATCTGACTTATGAGTAAACTTGCAGCTATGAAAGACTTCTGGTGCAATGAAGGGTAAAACGCCTCTAATGGTTGAATTTGACTCGCATGAATTCACTGATCGAGACAGACCAAGGTCGCATATTAGTGACTTATGACCATCCAAAACAATGTTTCCACCATGCAGATCACAGTGCACTAATCCTGCACAATGAACTTCATACAAATAACGTGTAATATCCATCAAACGCTCTAACTTCATGCACCATGTCAAATTGTTAATATTTTGATCCAAATAAGACAAAAGACTACCATTGTTAGCATATTGCATAACAATCATGTACTCTTTTGTTTTTGGGTCTTGTGTGACTCCATAAATAGAAAGGAAAGAACAACGATCTGAACACTTGGCATGATTTCTGAACTATTGAATAAAAGTAAATATACACTAGTCAGATTATATGTTGATTTAATTATAACTAGTAATATCAATTATTGTTTACCTCTGAAATAAATAATTCTGGTGTTTCATTAAAACCCTTAAACTGTTTGAGTACAACTGTTTCTTTCATACCCTCTACTTCTGAATACTTTTTATGCCTGGCAGTATAAACTGTTCCATAACCACCAGCTCCGATTTGTTTCATATCATAAAAGTCGCTATACTGCAAGTATTCAACATGTTCATTGTTTTGTATAAACCTGTCCAGTATTGCACGTATTTCATAGTAAAAAACTAAATAATATTCCCGAGTAGATGGCTCCTGAGTGATTCCAATTATCCAAATGTTATCAGGTGTTAATATCATCGGGTATTCCTTAGTTAGCTATTTTGAGTAAACAGAATATGACGTTATAGTTATAATGCTGCAATGGTCAATTAAATGCATGATACGCACTTATCAATTGCATTGTTTACACGTATAACTTACCTGATGAAAATTATGGCTTTGTTCATCAGCTATTTTTTTGAGTGTTACATGGGTCAATTCATTCCATTCTGCTATATGCGTGCATCCATGGCGTAATGAGGTCATTTCTCGTACGTTTGTTAATAGGGAATACTCTATCCATTGTATATACACATCATCTGTTCTTGTCATATTACTCCACGATTCCATAATGAATGAATCCAACATCTTGTTACCCGTAGTCCAGTCAAGAGGTCGTGGGGCTTTACATTTGAAACAGAACACATTTATCCCGGGTTCTAATGTTCTTGTACACGCCAGACATAATCCATTCTCACGTTTTATTAGATAATACTTTTGTTCGCTTGCTTTGTATGTAAATCCGATGGTAACCCAAACATCCGTGGTAAGAATAT
>CAJVPJ010000730.1:0-17950 GCA_910592205.1 Paraglomus occultum | reverse complement strand
AAAAGACTGCCATTGTTAGCATATTGCATAACAATCATGTACTCTTTTGTCTCTGGGTCTTGTGTGACTCCATAAATTTGAAGGAATGAATCACCACACTTGGCATGATTTCTGAACTGTTAAACAAAGAATAAATAAAGTAAGCTTCAATATCACTTTAATTAATACTACCAATTATTGCTTACCTCGGAAATAAATAATTCCGGTATTTCATCAAAATTTTTAAACCGTTTGAGTACAACTGTTTGTTGCATATAGTCTACTTCTGAATACTTTTCATACTTGGCAGTATAAACTGTTCCGTAACCACCGAATCCAATCTCTTTGAGTTCATAAAAGTCGCTATACTGCATGTATTTAACACGTTTGTTGTTTCGTATAAACCTGTCCAGTATCGTATGTATTTCATAGTAGAAAACTAAATAATAGTCCCGAGTAGATGGCTCCTGAGTGATTCCAATTATCCAAATATTATCAGGTGTTAATATCGTCGAGTATTCCGTAGTTAACTATTTTGAGCAAACAAAATACACATTATAACACTAGTCAATTAAACGTATGAGTCGCACTTATCGATTGCATTGTTACACGTGAAATAAGTTACCTGATGAAAATTATCGTCAACTATTTTTTTGAGTGTTACACGGGTCAATTCATTCCATTCTGCTATATGCGTACATCCATGGCGCAATGACGTCATCTCTTGTACTTTTGTTAACAGGGAATATTCTATCCATTGTATATACGCATCATATTTGTTACTCATATTACTCCATGACTCTATAATAAACGAATCCAGTAGCGTGTTGCCTGTAGTCCAATCAACAGGTCGTGGTGCTTTACAACTATGACAGAAGAATGCATTTATCTCGGGGTTTAATACTCCTGTGCATGCCAGACATAATCCATTCGTATGGTCAGCTTTTATTAGACAATACTTTCTTTCCCATTCATCGTATGTAAATCCGATGGTAACCCAAACATCCGTGTTAAGAATATCAGGATGCTTATCACATAACTAGTGGAAATGATACATAATAATAAGTCAATAATTATTAAACTATTCAACAAGCATGACGCATAAGTAAATAGTTTACCTCGGCATAATGTAAGTCATGTGTCTCATTTGTTATCTCAAGTGGAATCAATTTAACCTCTGTACGATAATTAATAGTAAAAGGTAGATCACGCAACCATCCACTTCCATCTCCATTTCCCCAATCATCAATACAATCGTATGGAATCCATTCCAAATAGGCGTCATTTGGTGAGCTTGTTTGTAGTTGTGATTTCTTAATAAAGTCATCGAGTTGGTGATTGTTGCTAGTCCACCCATCGGATAATTGTTTATAACCACAAATGCACCACACGGGACTACATCGGAGTATTCCACATGTGGAGCAAAAGCCATAAAGAGAATAATAATGGTAAAACCATTCGTGAGCAACCATGTAATAGTTGTCATCATTAGACTTGGTGAATCCAATAATGCGTTTGTTGCGATTCGTAAGCCATTCGGAGTATCGCCTAAAGTGACTGACATTGTTGTTGTACTTGTGTGTTGGAAGTGAGTATATTCTCGCAAACTCACTCACAAGTGTTGGTGTGCATGCTTCACTGCTTCCAAGTAATACTAGCGTTATCGTCTCATCATAACATTTGCGAATGGCGTAGTAAACATTGTCAATTTGAGTAGGCTTTACGTTGGTGATTTCTTCGTAAGGTATCCATTCCAGTTTATTTTCGCTTTCCAAGGAGGATTCAACCAAGGAGGCAATGGTTAGATTATACGACATAGTTAAAAATCTTATCTCTCAATGTTAATATGTCCGCCCTTATCTAATATTAATTGTGTTACATTCGATCGGAAAATAATTTGTAGCATTTAGTATTAGAATTTATTATCTCTTGCCAAAATCAAAATGTCTAAAATTTTCATTCAAGAGACCCAATTACAATCGCTTTTTTGGAGTCTGACAAAGATGTGCTGATATTGATGTATTTAAGAAAGCAAGGTCGCTGGTTATGATTAACTAAATGCACGCTACTTTCTCATCCTTAAGGTCTGGCAACAAGGGCGATAAAATTAGTTAAAGGTGCAAAGCAGATAAATACAATGACTGTACTTCAACCGTATTATTTTCTGTATTAACATGTCTTTACTGATTCAGAAGACCTCAAAGAGGGGGTACTGACAAAATACGAGATTCAAGCTGGTCATTTATCGATATTTCACCTTCATTATTTATGAAAGAAATTCACAAAATTGAACCCTTTGCATTAAGGACATACGATGCAGGATAAGCAATATAGGAACGGTTGTTGGAAGCAACGAAGCTATCACTCTTGTACCGGAAAGAAAATCTCGTTGAAAGTTAGTCGAGCGGAATCCACAGGTCGTTTGGATTATGCAATCACAACGCTCGAGAAATTAATTTGTATCACAGGCAGCACGGGTTTTGCTCAGGGTGGTAAGCTTACTGCAATATTGCTAAAACTGGTTTATCCAACAGAATGATATGCAATGCGAAAGTGCTCGTCTGACTAATGGAAAGAAACGAAAAGCTGATGTCACTTCGGGGAAGAATATGACTGTCTTTACGGAATAATCACTACGGCCACGGAGTCTATTTTCTCTTCATGTACAAGTGAAAAGTGAATACCATATGGATATTGCTAGGGTAGAAAATGAAGCCAATTTAAGCAAAAAAATTAAACAGGTGATGGACGACGTCAGCAGACAAATTTTAGAAATAAATCTTGAAAAGAGGCATTGTTGGATAGAACCGATATTGAGGAAGTGCCAGAAAAAGAAAAAGTTTAGGGTTTATGAATATCTTAAGAATTAATAGTCTGTATATCATAGGGCTTTATCGAGAGATTACTAATAAATTTCGTTATATCGAGACAGCTTTGAATTTGTTCCACAAAAAATCTCCGTACTAAGCGGTATCCGTTGTATCGAGCGTCCGTTGAGTTTCACTGTGTATCGCAGTATTGTACCGTATGTTATTGTACCGTATGTTGTTGTACCGTATGTTGTTGTACACATTATGCTTTTCGCCAAACACTGTTCAAGAAATAGTTAATCACAGTCACGTCGCTGTTACTTATTGTGTAACATTTGCATTAGTGCCGTACGCGCATTTTTTTATAGGTTTGAATTAACATCTAATATATTTATTGTTAATTCTTATTCAAGAAAATGTAATTCAATACCCACTTCAGATAACTCATCCGCTCTATTGTTTTTTATGATTATTAATGCGGTATTCATTAATTTGCCTGATCCAGCGATAACTCAATACCCAACGACGGGCGTACTTAATTAAGGAAGTACAATCATATTAGAATTTACTGAGAAAGTCGAATTATAGATTGAATTATCAGCAGTCAATTGTATAATAGATCGTGAAATCGATGGTAACAGTAAATAAAGACCTCGAAAACTCAATGGTAACGGTAATATTATGGGCAATTTTATTGTCAAGTTATAGTAATATTTAAAACACTGCTAATTTTTGATTCGCTTAGAACTTTTCAGGCGTTCTTTTGCTTTGTGCTTTTTGGGTTCGATCCGTTAATGGATCGTTTTTCTCTAGCTTACGTGAGTTATAATTGCTATTAGTGATGCTATTTCGTCAATTTGATTATCTACTTGTTCACTTTTTGCATTCAGTTAACAGGTCCTGCAGTTTCTTGTGTAATATCTCCCCACAGTTCTCCATACAGTTGTCGCGAAATTGACATGTTTTCTTCTTTCTCTCGAAGGTCTGGAGATACAAACCAATCGATTGTATTACGTTTAACTGATGTTGCTGAGAATTATCTTGTAACAACATAATTGGGGTTTCTTGCGGATTGTTGTGCTATCTTTTGTGAACAAATGTGACGTGGAAACAGAATAAGCTAACACGGTTGCTCAACGCATTATCATTTCATTGTTGCAGTGATTCTTCAGTGCGTTGTCATTATTTCTTAAGACACCTCTCTTCGCGACGTAAATGGTGTATGCTACCAATTTACTTGTGGCGTGAATGAATGTAAGAATATCCGATTGTAGCGAACATCTTACGCGTCGTATAATAATAAATGTCAAATAAATACAATATTAGACACTACAAATTTATACAATTCAATCTTTTCACTATCCTTTTTTCTTTACTTCTGACTCATTTCATAGCTTTTTAATATAATTTGTATTGAAATCCTTTTTTCATTATAGTATAAACTAGGCACGTATAATGAAAATCTTTATCGTTGTTGAAACCTTGTTCCACCAGCAGATAAAACGCAACCTGTACTATTACTATGGTTGTTTGAGTATTTCTATACCATTATTGTGAGTAGAGACATAGTTGATTAAAAATATTAGTATACTTTTCACTATCACTATACACTTTAAGTTGTTAATATTTATAACCCAACTTTTGGTCTCGAACCCCCTCTTTACTGCATTCTAACCAGTCTTATCACGTGATGATGGTCGAATTGTCTGTACTCGATGCTATTTATCGAACGGATTGAGGCAAAAAGTAATTAGGCGTTATTATTGTAAGTCAATGATTACATGTTACTACTCTTATTGAATATACAGTTCACACGCTGAATAATTTGACATGGTAATATTGAATTTTATTATATAAAATATTGATTTTATTGAAGGGTTGTTCATCCAACACTTAATCATCTTCCATTTCTTCATTTAGAGACTCCTAGAAAATTCAATGATTCAATAAATACATCGTATAGACCGTTCCTTTGACTCTCCACGTCTTTTCACATCTTTGTACTAACCTTGGCTAATCTCTCTGCTTCAGCGGCAAGATCAGCAGGCACAAATTCATGCCGTTTGTTTTGCGCGGTCACCCAGCTTAACTCCAATTCGAATTCTTTATCTTTTGCCTCGTCATGAACTGCATAAATTCTGTTACAGAGTCGACGAGTGAGTGTACAGTGACAGTTGGAGTAAAAAGCTCTCTCTCCACCCCTAATAAACCTACATTCTCGCTGCTTGTTTTACTGCGTCTACAATTGATAGTTTATCGAGATTGAGCTTCTCAATCTCAGTTTTCGCTACCTGTTTTCCTTTTCCAATTGCGCAGCCATGGTAGCCCTGTTACGGCAACATAATTAATAAGTGCGCATTAGTCTACGATTCATTAAATCTCACCATAACATATCATTTAGTAGCTCACCCAATAGACACCGGATGGCTCAATCATGTATAACTGGGGACCGTCAAGGTCAAATGTCCCGATTATCGCACTCGCTCCAAACGGTCGAACACTCGAATAGAGAGTGTATATTTGTACATAATGACCTACTCTATCAGCAATCATCTTGTCAAAAATATGCAAATTCACATAAGGATTTAGTCAGTCTAAAAAACATTCAACTCTAACCGAACGTCATGCAAAATACATTTACCTTTCCAGAAATCGGTACCCTGTAAATATCTCGATAACTCTCTGCCTCATCTCGAGCTCTATTAACAATGTGACGACCATCTGCTAACAAGCCAGCCGTAGCCTTTAATATATCAAAGCGGCAAAAACCATTCAATCGCAAATCACTTAGTAATTGAAATATACCTTCCAGTCACAACCACTTTCCAGTACTTTCCGCTATAAACGCGGGCAAATGATACGAATCAAACACTCCATACCACACCAATATGTGTATCAACAGTCTGGATACTTCTATTCGACTTGGGAACCAACAACTTCGACTGCACCAATTTCTCTACAGCCAGTACAATACCTTCGGGGACACGCAGGCCAATGACGGTCCTACACAAGTTAATCAGTGAATAACAAACCCATGAGCAAAATAATAAATAATAATGATAATAATAACCCATATTTCTTTTATCGAAAAAAGCCTCAAATATTTACGAAAAGATTTATGAAATATACCCGCTATTATCTACAGCCTTTGCAGCATATTCGACTTGGAAGACGCGACCGTCTGGCGAGTATGTGGATACTGATAAGTCGTACTTTGGAAGAAATTATGAGATATATAAGTATCAAAGCATATACTGAACGTAGATATGTCTTTGCAGAATGTGTACGGATATTAAAGTAAATCCAATTTAAAATTGAATTACATAACATACCCCAGTTCCAATGGAGCTCATGGCGAGTTAGTCTTCAAGTTGGAGCAAAAAGAAGAGATTTCAATCATAGCTTACGCAACCAATGTACGTTTCAATAATTGATGACGTCAATATACAAAATTTTTGATATGAAGGGTTTAACAGATCAACCAAATCAACAACTATAGTTATAGTATCTTTCTTTCACACATTAAAGCATGAAGTTGGACGTAAGAGTTCTTCGTTATATGAGCTCTGAAGAGTTCCGAGTCCTGACAGCGGTAAGACTCTTTCATTCATAACTTTTTATTGCCATGTTCGCGTACCTCGCATTATCAACTGCGAAAGTAAACCTCAATATATCTAGACCTCTTTAGGTCGAAATGGGCTCCAAGAATCACGTAATTGTGCCCACCTCTCTAATTGCGCAAATTGCCGGGTTACGACACGGCGGTGTTAATAAAATATTGGGAGAACTGGCAAAGAAGAAACTTGTTGCTAAGGTTAAGAATTCAATGTGTATGTTGTGTAATTTTGTTTTGTAATGTAGAGAATCTGTCAACCGATTTGGTTTTTATTTCAATGATTCAATTGGGCGTTTTTTATACACGTCTTTTTAATTAGATGACGGATACAGATTGACATACGGAGGTTATGATTACCTTGCCCTAAAGACATTTTCAAGACGTGGGAGCATATACTCGATTGGCAAGCAGATCGGTGTCGGGAAAGAATCAGGTGTGAAACTTATTGTAACTAGAAACACGATCTTGCAGTTTCAGTAAATGACTTGGCGTCTATTCCTTAAAGATGTGTACCTTGTCGCCGATGAAGAAGAAATCCAGAGCGTCCTCAAAATTCACAGGTAATTTCACGTGTTCAAGTTGTCATGTTGCATGCTTTTATAGTAGACACGCAATTACATGCATAAATCTATACGTACCGTAGACTTGGCCGTGTGTCATTTCGCGCCATAAAGGCACAGCGTGATTATCTTCAAAATCGTAAGACTGCGTCGTGGTTATACATGTCTCGTTTGGCTGCTATGAAAGAATACGCTTTTATGAAGGTGAGATTTCTCGAACGGTTGTTGAATGTTCAGTAGTTGTACAATGCGATATTAATAAGATAGATCTTTATCATAGATCTTACACGAACATGGATTTCCGGTTCCAAAACCTATAGATCAATCTAGGCATTGCGTTTTAATGGAACTAATTGACGCATTTCCATTGTAAGCATACCCATAATTCTTTTTTGAAAGGGAAATATCATGTGATTTACACCGTTCCCTTTCTTTTCCTTTCTTCCAATTCTTCAGACGGGAGGTAATCGAGGTTAAAAATCCAGGAAAATTGTATTCAGACCTTATGGACTTGATAGTCAGACTAGCTTCTTATGGACTCATCCATGGAGACTTTAACGAATTCAATATACTGCTGAAAGAAGACGGGGAGCCGGTGTTGATCGACTTTCCTCAAATGGTCTCGATATCACATCCGAACGCAGAATGGTACGTTTCGCGAGAACGTGGCTAAGAGTACTGTTATTATTGTCGTCGTTGTCGTCGTCGTTCGTGAGCACTAAACTTGACTGCACACCTGCTGTGTATAGGTATTTTAACCGGGACATAGAATGCATACGTACCTTTTTTCGAAAAAGATTCGGTTACGAGAGCGTATTATATCCTAAATTTAATCTTGACGTCAACCGGGAGTTTAATCTGGACGTTCAAGTTGCCGCTAGTGGATTTACAAAGCAACAGCAAGAGGAGCTCGAAGGGGTGAGTTAACATGAACGACTACATTTGCGAATGTGATTTCCACGTTATTAAGCTAATCAAACGTGTGTATAGTATCAAGCTAAGATAAGCCAAAGCGAGGGAGATGATGCAAGAAATGAAGATGATGAAGTTGATGACGATGAGGATGACGACGACGACGACGACGATGACGACGATGACGAGGACAATGACGACAATGCTGAGATTGCTGATGATGACGAAGATGCCAGAGATTGGATGGAGAAGAATGCTAGAGAAAGCGTTAAAGGCGAAGATATAATAAGCGGTGACGCGAACATTGCAAATGAATCAGTGATACAAAATGTTACAAAAGATGCTAAATCAGAGACAGAAGAAGCTAAATCGGAAACAGAAGAAGACCCAGAATCTGACCTAGAACAATTAAACAACCGTGATTATATGGCACATCGCGACAAGAAACCCCCAAAAAAGCGTACAGGTACAACGTCTACATCTACGTCTACAACCACCCGATTGTCCGAGGCAGATATCAAAGAACGAGTGGCAATGTCCATTCGTCGGTCGAAGAAGAAAAAGTCAACACCCAAACGAAACCAAGAGAAGGGAAAAGAAAAGAGAAAAACAAAGGATGTTCTAAAAGCCGGGGGCAGAGACTTTAGTATATTCGATTGAAAAGAGTGATATCTGCTACAACCTTCCAGACATTTCCTGCGTTCTGAGTCAAAAGAATTAGTTACAGATATTTATGTCAAAATAACGTAATTGTAAATGTGAATTTTAACTTTCATAGACTCGTAATGTTTAATAGCAAAATAAAAAGCAAGAATTCCAGTAATTTTAGCCGCTATGATGTGCATGTAGTGACCATACTACATTAGGTATTTACATTGACATTTTCATGATTGATAGCTACGTGCGGTCTTAGAGAATAGAATAAAGTTGGCCAAGTTGGTGGTCTCATCACTAAGCACTACAGGCCCTATTGTCGCGGTGGGGGAACGCAGCCGTCTCGCGAAGAAAAACCGCTGACATGTGTCACGAGTCGAAGCTCTTCAAATGCGTATATTTTTGCAATATGAATTAAATTATAAAACACTTTTTGCAGTCAGATTCAATTACAAAATATCTGCATATAGTGACATTATGAAAAGTTCTTAATGATACAAAAAAAAATCTTTCCATCGCCGACAACGAAAGACTGCGACGGGACCATTCATCAAAAAGTGCCTAAAAAGTTTGCACCAGGTTAATGCGATCAGGTAACAAACTTGTGATTCGGGTTAGTGTTATATGCATTGTTGTCAACATTACACGAATTGTGCTAACCCTAAGTGATAATATTACAAACACAGTACATAGTATTAGGTGACTACGCTCCATGGGATAGAATCAAAGCACATTTTTCAAGTTCTGAATGCAACAACATCTGCGTCAGCAAGTAAAAGCAATTTTCCTGCAAAGCGGTTATTCTTGAGGGTTAATTCTGAGCCATCGCAATTACATTACGCAATTGCATTAAATTTATTAGTAATAAATCTACTAATTGATACGCGTCCATACCAAATCTAATAAAATTAATTTAACTTGTTCATTTTTAAGAAATTTGGAAAGTTGCCTATGGTGGATTTTACGAATTATGAATGTGGTGAATATCTCGACAGAGCAATGAAACGAAAGGCATACTAGTCGCGTTCTCAAGAAATTTTTTTAAACCGTTTCAAACGAATTAATTAATGATCACACTAATCCTATGGATAAATTCCAGTCAGCTTGAATTCCTTACAACAAGGTTCTTGTTCTTAGCGCAATACGCTTACATCAGAAGTATTCTATTCCCAAACTCCTTGCTCTTTACAAACTGCCGCCACGTGCCATGATAAAGGATTGCTGGTCGGTTTTTTCAACGTCTGGCCAACAGAGAAATGGGAATGATCAAAAACTCACCAACGATATCACCTAACGGACATTGGTTGTAATTCAATGCAAATATGCCATGCTTTTATTAATAAATCTAGTTGTGTAATGATGATATTCATATTATATTATACAAAATGCATAATAATAGTCTCAACGATTATTAATTAAAATACAGGTGAGCTCAGGATAAATAAATTTTCTTCTTCTCTTTTAATCCAACGTAATAATATATTTACTGACTGCGTTAATGCTGTTTTTGATACCAGTGGACCAAACGCAGCGTACAATTCAAAGTCTTGTGTTATCTATTCAACAAAGATCGGAAATTAGAATTAAGAAACGTATAACATACCACGACATATAATCGAACTGAACGATGCACCCGTTGTCCAATTCTCCATCTATACTCACCCAACCTATTATTAGCTCAGATGAGCTTATGTAAGAATGCACTTTGAGAGGCCTTAACCGAGAGTGCATTCGATCATGCGTATATCGGTACATCTTGAATAATCTGATATAATGGTGTTAACCAAATGGCGTGAGACTACGTTATGCGCGTACGACAAATGCTAATCCATATTACCTTCTTTTCTCTCGAGGAGTGTCGTATGGCGGTGTGAACATGGGCATCGTGTGTTGTACGTGTGGTTTGGCTTTATATAGGAAATGTCGTAACGCAGGTGCACCAATATCGGCTAAATTAAGCAAGTCGATGAGTATTAATTGACAAACTCTGGTAACCGACAAGATTGTAATGTCAAACTGCTCAGCGAATTCACACTAACTAGATAACTACCAACTGCATATCCATCGTTCCGAGCTATTTCTTCAAGGAATGTCAATGTGCCGTCCAAGGTTAATTTCTAGACATAAATAGTTTTGAATTAATATAAACTTTTGCTGATAAAGACAAGTTTGTAAATTTAATTACCTCTACAACAACCGATTTTGCCTCTGCCAACTCAAAAAACATGCCTTTATCAGGCGATACCAAGAGTAGGCATACTTTAGACGTTATGTAACTGACATAGGCGTGTAGGAAGCCTTTGTTGTTGAATTTTGGCAGACATAACGGAATCCACGATTCTACCGCGTGAAATCCAGATGATCCGTTCACCATGTTGAATATCAAGTGCAGATCTGTAATGTGTCCAATATGAAGGTTACTCGGCCTTTATGCAAACAGAATACAAACAGTGTGGATAATGTGCACCGACTATAAGGCAATGCATTCTATCCTTTGCGACACGTATAACAAAATATCATAACAATTACCACTCGGATGAAGGCTATGTTTACGCGGTCTAAGTAGAGTAATAAGCTTATTGTCTGTCATTAACATTGCATATAAAAGTTCCTACAGAATTTAAATAAAGATTAATTTCTGTATCGGCATAGACATCTGTCAAACTTACACATGAATACCTTGCGTTTTATACTTTGCACAATAGTGGCTACTTTCTCTCTTAGATCTTTATTCATTCTCATACACTCAATAGACCCAAACAAGAAACCTAAATCATCACTCATAGTCGAGGATAAATTATCCAAAAACACTTCTGTGCCTATTCACGAGATGAACGAAATGTTACAACGTATTTTTTCACAAGTGTGAATATATTAATGCTCGTACCTGCAATTAATCGCCTTAAATCAAAATTGGTCCTTTGTTCGAATACCTTGGTCAAGTGCGCAGATGTCACCACGTAGATTATTTGATTGTATAGATAGCTTAATTGATTGCGCAACTACATAAGAGTCAAAGGAATGAATTAACTCGAGTCTGAAATTTACAAGACATGCATACGCCAGATAGTTTACCTGTGATTCAGATTCGTTCGTACGCGATACAGCCACAAGATATAACGGCGCTTTCAATAAAAATACAAATTTATGACGGCCAGCATTTATGCATCTGTATAAAGAGTATCAATTGTTAACAAATGCAGAGAACACATTCATTCGAAAACTTTTATGCATTCATCACACCTTATGGAATCATCTGCATCTGCAAAAAATGATACGATTGCCTGTATTACGCCCATGTAGGGAGATATTCGCGACTCGTCGCCATAACTAAATTGGCATACATACGAAATAATGTCATTAATAAAAAGGTATATTACCCACGAATCACTATCCGCACATTGGTTACGTACCGCGTATAGATGGGCTTACCAGCGCTGCTCAACATAAAAAAGTGTTTCCTGTGTCTCGCCCATTTTGTAGAGTGCGGATCTATTATCAAAACCAATTATTCACAAGATCAAAGACTGTGCAAATAGTAATTAATGGTAGTATCTCATCAGAACATTAAACAACGCGTACCTTCATGACTGTATTTCCGACGATATCCAGAATATTCATCGTCCATTGACACTACAGACAAGTCTCGCGAAATGGTACCGTCCGGTGTCGACGTTAAAATTCCAGATGTCAGTTCGCACGATGAATCGGAATCTATTTAACACAAAGACAATACTTGTCAATATCCTATTCATTTTTTACTCACTAGATATACGTATATACCTTAATACTCACCCTCTCCCTTATCGACGCTGTTTCCGTAAATCGCGCCATCATGGAAAGTCTCGTTTTCAGGCTCAGCAGTGAAATATAACTGCTCTTCTCCATTCAAGTTATCTATACCCTTTCCCTTCCCGCTTGAAGTCCCTCCACTTGATCTATTCATCAAATTAATCAAAATCTCATCCACACTCCCACCTTCTCGCTCTTTCAAGACTTCTTCTTCTGTCTCACTACCCACGTCAATTTTAGTCGATATGCCGTTAGAACTTTTCACGGACGAAGCGGCGGAAGAAGAGTATTTGTTTGATGCAGGAACCTCAAGAGAAAGTTGAGTGGTTGGCTTGGCTTTTCGTGGTGAATAAAGAGATTGAGAAGTGTGCGGGCCAAGATTCTGGTCGGAAAGATAGTCGTCTATGATCGCAGGCATTGGGCCGAGGACTGGACTCCAAGGAGTTAGTATTGGACTACGTGGAGACGTCATTGGGTAACACGGTATTCGGAAACTAGGATGATTTCTTTAGCAGTTTAGCGAGCTACACCTATGTTTCCGTTAAAGGTTTTGAAGGATTATGAAAGGGGAGGAATTACAGGAAAGATGGGAGATTTTCAATGCTTTGTCTTTCATATGGATAGATGACACAACCAAGCTGTCATTTTGGGGGCGCGCAAGGGCAACAATCTAGTGGCACAGACGTTTATAAAGGAAACATCGCCACTTTTTGTTATCATGATAGAAAAACTTGCAATATCTAAAATATGTAAAGCTATTAGAATGTGAAGGAAGGATCTAATTATTCATTACCTACTGTATTATTCAAATCTATTACAGTTATCATTACAGTTATCATTACTATTACAGTTATCATTACAGCTACTCATTACAGTTACCACTACCGTTATTATTATTATTATTATTATTATTATTATTATTATTACCGTTATTATTACTAAACAACGTAATCGATATAAATGTACTGGCCTAATTAACGCGTATCGCATCATGAGAATTGACAAAACTGTTACCTTACCACCTTTGGCAATGCGACATTGACAGACGCGTACATAGGCACAATGACACATGTGATGTGCCTCATCCTAGGGTCATAAATGCTGAATATTACAAAGTAACTGCTGTTCATCTATTGCTCTCATACTCTTTCTTATTCAGTTAAAAAATTATGAATATGATCGAGTGTTCCCTACAACGCATATGAGCAAAGTGAAAGCAAACTTTCATCCAAAACATCCCACTTATGCAAAGGAGATTCTTATCTCCCGTATTCTTACATTGTTCCCTCGACAGAAACCCAGGAAGTAACAGCTATACCGAATATCGAACATTAGTTCGAAGATATGAGATTGTCAAAAGCATGCGTGCACTAGAATTATATCAGGTGCATATACACATTATAAATATGGGATTCAATTATTGTCGAATATTTTTTTTGGTGTCTTAGCCCAAGATTAGCGTTCATATTCTCCTTTCTAAGCTTAGCGATCGGGATGTTAAATAGAAAATTCAGAGATTGTATAATGTGCAATTATACTCGGCAATCAGAAATCGTCAGATTCTTTTTCACGTATTTGCGAGAACGTACTGTGGTAATTGTAAAAATGATACTGAGTAATAAATAAAATCCTATCCCAAGGTATATTGTATGTATTTATTTCGGGTTTTGTAATACAGCAACGCACTTGATACTCCATCATTCGCCGGTATGTACTATTTTCCCTTCAGCTGGCCATTAGTATTATTATTGCTTCGCTGAGAAAACATCGAGCAATCGGAATAATTGAAAGAGTAAATCAGTAGACATTTGGTTGTTTGTATGAAAAAACTTATCCACCCAATGCTGAACCGATATGTTGCCTGATTTTTAGTCATTAGATTTTCGCGTTTCTTGTTTCTGTTTTTGCGGGGTTTCTTGGCAACATCTGTTCTAAAGGAAATGATCTGTGAACGTGCAAATCAGCAAAATGGAACGGCATCAACACGAGGAAAGTGCAGACTTACCTTTTTCTTATTATGATCAGCATACTCGCAGGGCGTCATACGGAACAAGAATTCTTGCTCATTCTCCTTGCATATTCGAGTTGGATCATTCGATGTGCGCAAAAAACTCTGAAAAAAATTTCCTCTTTGCTTCACGGAGCTTAATGGATTGAGCCCATGGAGGAGTATGAACCGGTTATTGATGCCACTGGCAGAATCAGTTTCGGGAGTGTCATAGTACGATTTCGATATCACGATCTCCCCCCATCCCCCGTATTGTACTGTCCAATCTGGAACAAAGGCGTTCGCGTGTTCGGACTCCTGTCCGTGTATACCGATCCTAAAATTATATTCAGAATGCCAACTGTTAGAGTTAATCTGAAGTCCAAATTCAATAAAAAAAATTGTTCGAGGAATGTACTGGATGAAATACTGTAAACAAACAAAAAATAAGAACAATTCTTTAACAATTTTTATTACTGATGTGCATGAAAAGGCCTATGTAATCGTTTCCAATGGCATCAGCACAATCTTCATTGCACATGATTCCAGAACAGAGTTTCTCTCCAGCATCTGAAAGAAATTTCTTCGCTCCCTGTTTTTGGTTCACATAATTTTTTGACCTGGAAATTATCAAAAATGGGGCATGATTATGATGAGTGGTAATCTGAAGCATGGCATCAAAAGTAATGTTTAAGCTGCCACACACCTGGATCACCAAAACTCCCAGTTTCTTAGCCTTCGATTTATTTGTCATATTGTTTTCACAAACAATGCAACCGAAGCTGAGTGGATCGTTCCATTCGATATTGCTGGCATCGAAGATTCAAAGAGGCTCCTCAACTCATATAATAGCAACAAACGGGACGTCTCATCTTGAATTAAATCATTCTACAGAAGTATCGAGTAAGAACAAGCAAAAAAAAAACATAACTACCCCACAATATGAGTGCGTTACCAATCATTCCCAATTTTTTTCTTGTTTGAAAAGACAGGATTCTCCTCTGTTGTGCTTACGAATTTAAGAGAAACCTGAAACGTGTGAGCACCACGAGATCCGAACCTTCTTGGTTATGTCAGCCAACATGGCTTTACTTTGAGGAGTGGGCAGCAGGGTATTCACTGGAGTCGTCCTTTCGAAAGCATATATATATTAGAGGCCGCCAATGTGCGAGTTGAAGAATGGTTCTTGTTTTGCCGTAGCCGGAAGATTGGACGATGGTCACGCAGTTGAAGTAAGTCGTTGTATTGCCGCTGCTGGCCATTTGATTTAATGGACGGTCCAGCTCCTTCACGTAGTCATCGGGGCCTCTAAAATCGACAGTGAAGGCCTTGCTCCATGTTGATGCTGATAATAACAAATAAAATCAACGTTTATGCCGTGACAAACACAAACATATCGCCAATATAAATAAACGTGCTTGATTGTCTGCTTACCATGTTGTTTGTGATATGCTACAGCGCTTGACTTGGCAAAAAAGTTATTCAGATAGTTTGCCGACATTCCTCAAAGGTGGACAAGCGACAAGGAGACCAAACATATAGAATGTATGCGAAAACAGCATTCGACTATTCTCTCTCCATTGACCCATACAGTTTCTTGTCTCCTTTGAAAGAAACGAGTTTACGTATAACCTAGCTCTGCTATAATTCAGCTCCGCCATTTCCCAAGTTTTATTCTATACCCCTCCCAATGCATGTTCGTAAGGCATTCCATCGATTCCGTCACCATGACTGCCTCTCTTGCAATAAAGCACAAAACCAGTAACAGTATTCAAATTCTTCTCCCCGTTACTCCTCTATCCTCCCAATAAACACGTGTCGCTTACCTTGCTTACCGAGCATTCCGAGGAATTCGGCATAACAATCCGTAGTCGCTCCGGGGTGGTCGCGATGGTATTTATAAAAAAACTTTATATTCTTCGTATGCTTCTTCGATCTCCTTGTCAGTTGCGTTGGGATAGTCTCGTACATATTGAGCACCAAAGCGAAAAGTGCTCAGTGGGTCTACGTTCATAGCATACATGTCGATGTTTTTTCGTGTGATTAGTGAAAAAGTCGCGATCTGGCTCTGCGCGTCTAACTCTGTTTATCATTGGTCGAATCATGTGCCGAACAGAGAAATTCATGTGATCGAAATTTTTCATAGTGCGTAGTGCGTAGAGTTTTCTCATACATGTCAGATACGGATACTGTATAGTTACCGGTCCAGCCCAGCCAACAAATAGATCCATGCCTTAGTCAAGAGACAAAGGAGAATGAAGACAAAGGGAAAAACTCTTTTATACGCTTCTTGCCATATCACGTTGCCACGGCGGAACCATACATAGCCAAACATTTCCCTTAAACCGATTTGAATACAACCATGGTCTAACCTAATATCGTGTGAGAATCACTGTAGAAGCCATACAATATCTACCCGTAGAGCATGGTAATTGGGATTGGGCTGATCCAAAATTGAGCGTGTCGCATGCACGATTATAAGTCTTTCCCAATCATTTAATTCTCGAGTCTAAGTGACATTTCGGACAGGGGAGACGATTGCCACTAATAGATAAAGGTTTGACTGTGAACTCACGATTGAAAACTGTCCAGCTCTGACTGACTTATGTCGACGCTTGAGACGTTTAGTTTGTTGATCTTTCTAAGGAATGTGAAAACGTTGACAACGATATGCTCTTATTGAGTTGTAATCATAAGCTAACAGTATTAAATTATTATTTAAAATTGATATAATATTTCTCAAAGCCGCCATCTTCAACTTCATTCTAATTACTGTATATTCTTTGATCAGTCGCTTATATTGATAAGTGAGCAAACTTCCGAGCTTGTCACTGTTGCAAAGTACCAGTTTTCACGCAACTATACACAAGTAACACTAATACCCAACGTTGACAAGAAGCGTAATTTACGCAATTAACCCACCAATTACTCAAGCGGAAGCGTTTCATTTTCTACTTCCATACTTTTATCATCTCTGGTAATGCTGCTTCAAGAAGAGGGCGGCAATCCGTAATTGACAATGGTTTAAATGGAAGAAGCATGGGTGATTAGTCACGATGAGATTGTGAATTGAAATCACGATTGAAAGTAAATCTTGCCTTATTGGTCGACTGAGCCATTTGCGTGGAAAAGGATTGAAAACAACGTCGAATGTTGCTACGATTTTATGTAGGAATTATTAGCGTCAATTACTACCAGTTTCATGATCTACCTCAGCGAAGGCGACTAACAGTAACGTGCACGACTTTATTCGGGTATGTTTTTGACTCAACCTATATTGACACGTTTAATATATTTAGTCGGATCCTTGAATAAAGTGTACATACTATAATAACACGTTTATTCAAAGATTGTTTGAGTCGCTAAAAAGCAATAGACAATGTTAATACTATATATTGACTTTGTTTATATGACTAGCACTAATTGCTGTCTTTGTAACCGCGCCAAATCCAAACTATCTCCCTTACTTCTCGTCAACTTTCCCTAACTCTACCTCTAAACTTGGTAAGCTGGAATCAGATAAGGGAGGTAACTGATGAGAATTTCTTGGTTTGGGCAAATCTCCTGTATGTAAGAGTTTACTAGAGTATTTACTCTCCTTCTCGAGACGCGATAATGGTTTTACATCATTATGATAAAC
>CAJVPJ010000729.1:0-17965 GCA_910592205.1 Paraglomus occultum | reverse complement strand
TCTCTACAAACAGTTATCATCTTTGTTTGATCAATTAGAAACACAAAATTATCAAAATCAATGTTTGTTAGATTTTTCAGATCATAAAATTAAAAATGCTGGTGCCATTATTTTAGCAAAAATCTTAAAATTAAATTCCTCTCTGACTTCATTGAATCTCTGGAGTAATCATATTGGAGATACAGGAGCAACAGCTTTGGCAAAGGCTCTAGAATCAAATTCTTCTCTGACTTCATTGAATCTCTTGAGTACTCAAATTGGAGATACGGGAGCAACAGCTTTGGCAAAGGCTCTAGAATCAAATTCTTCTCTGACTTCATTGGGTCTCTCTGGTAGTCAAATTGGAGCTACAGGAGCAACAGCTTTGGCAAAGGCTCTAGAATCAAATTCATCTCTGACTTCATTGAATCTCTTGAGTAATCATATTGGAGATACAGGAGCAACAGCTTTGGCAAAGGCTCTAGAATCAAATTCCTCTCTGACTTCATTGGGTCTCTATAGAAATCAAATTGGAGCAACAGCTTTGGCAAAGGCTCTAGAATCAAATTCATCTCTGACTTCATTGGATCTCTATTATAATCAAATTGGAGCTGCAGGAGCAACAGCTTTGGCAAAGGCTCTAGAATCAAATTCCTCTCTGACTTTATTGAATCTTAGTTATAATCAAATTGGAGATACAGGAGCAACAGCTTTGGCAAAGGCTCTAGAATCAAATTCCTTTCTGACTTCATTGGGTCTCTCTGGTAATCAAATTGGAGCTACAGGAGCAACAGCTTTGGCAAAGGCTCTAGAATCAAATTCCTCTCTGACTTCATTGGGTCTCTATAGTAATCAAATTGGAGATACAGGAGCAACAGCTTTGGCAAAGGCTCTTGAATCAAATTCTTCTCTGACTTCATTGGATTTTGATGACAAATACAAAGGCTCTTGAATCAAAATCAAACTCCTCTCTGGCTCTTAGATTCTAAAGTTAGGTTTTTTTTGTCAGATGCTTTGTCTTATACTAAAAGAAAAAAGGAGAATTATGAAAAAATTATTGATGATTGGGTATATATATAATAATAACTGAACTATGTGTTAGTTACAGTTGCACCTTGATATAGTCACCTAATATAATTGCATTTGTATAGCCACACATTGCAATTTACTTATCACTAGGCCTATAGAGTGATTATACAAAAAGAAAATATAGTTGATAACCTTGATAATAATTTCAATAAGCAAGCACACAAAAAATATTGGAACGAAAAAAAGCCTGACGCAAGTATCAAATCATGTGATCAGTACCAATAATCGTGTGATAACGTATATTTGCATATTCTGTCTATTTGCATAAAAATCTATCAGTCCCCAACAGTATGCAAATAGACAGGTGCGACTGTAACGTTTTTATAGTGTGCAAAAAAATTTCCCTTTATTTTGTAGTTTACTGGATGTCAGATTAAAGCCATGTGGCATTATATCATAAATAATTTCTGATCTTCATTCTTTATTAAAATCATATTAATATTCAGTTTGTGAGAAATAATACGTCCGAATTGAAATACCCTATATAAACTTACAGTAACAGAAAAAATGACAATTTTTCCTTAAGACACGTAGGGCAATTACATACTTGATCGCTGAGAAACAACGACAAAAGTAACCTACGCATAATTACTCAAGTTGTAGCGAACTGACGTACAGTAGCGACATAAGTATCCGACCGCTCCTAGTTTGGGACAGGAACAAGTAAACGCTTTGAAAAAATTTGCCCAAGTATATAACAAACCATGATTATCCGTAAAATTTTAGCTGATCGAATGTCTCCAGAAAATTTTCCAAACGCCAAAGTTTACCCAAGATATCTCGCGATTTCGATCACAAAATCAGAAATTCGTACCTTGACACTTTTCTAACCAAATTTTGTGATTACATCGATAAATAGTATAGCGTGTTTGTTGCAAAGTGCAATAACGATTTTTTTCTAATTCGACCATACATCTCAAAGAAACGCAGAGATTGATTTAACGAAAAAGATTACGCAAATTGATTAGAAGCATGTAGAGGTATTGATTTTGAAGTTTATGTCGAAATAACGACGTGCGACTTTGATATGTTTTTGTATGTTTTTATCATGGCTTGTTATGCAAGAAAATTTTACTTGTTCCCGTCTCAAACTAGGTGCGGTCGGATACTTATGCTCGCCGCCGTATGTGCATAATATAGGAGTTGTTTGTTGTATTTACGCTTTGGAAGAGATGACGTTGTGAAGTAACGTAGAGAGAAGATCCGGGTGTATACGTGTGTTTGAATATTTTCATCTGTTAAACTGTATACGTTAGAGGACTTGTTCGTTCTTGTAGCAAACTTCGTATATGCGTAATATGACAAAGGAAGTTGCTATTTCATAAACTATTTATCAGTGACTTGCTGACACGCTTTTGATGCCTATTATGTGTACTACCTTAAAAGTCTCTTGTGTAATAAAATGAGGATCTGCTTCACAAGGACGGCCATTATTATCAAGAATGCCTAATCTCTATTTCTTGAAAGCCTTAAAAACGAAATGCATTAGTCATCGTTATTGTCTTGGTTTTGGTTTTTCGGAATGAATTTTGATTTTTGTTTCCTTCGAAGCGTTGCGAACGATTAATCAACTATGTTTTTTGCATACGAAGCTTTTCAGCACGCCGTGTCAAGACCGTTTGCATTTTTCATGTCAATGTCATTATCAAATATTATTTCAATACAAACACGAATTATCTATAAAATTTATGATCAAGCCCACCAAAATGGTATCGATATTCTCCGAATGTACAGCATGACGGAAGGTGTTGGCTGACTTATTTGCGGAGATCAAGTAGTGACAGTTACTCAAAAAATTGGAGTACGTACCCAACTATAGTTTACGTAACCCCCTGTATCAATTGTTCACTGTTCTCCTGATTCACAATGGTCTGATTATGAACTATTGATGCTGTCTTAATAGTAAAGTTCTATTATCCTATAGAAAGTCACACAACGAAGCGTAATTTTACTATTGCCTCATGACTATTTCTTCGTGTTAACTAACTGTCGATAAGAAACATTACAATTTTCGGGTTACGGAAATAGGAGAGCTGAATCATATTCAAAGTCGTACAAGATTTGATTGAAACAACGACGGTTCGGAAAGGGTAGCAGTCATTTCCCCCCCAAATCATTCCCGAAATCTTAACATAGAGTTATTCACTTATAGATAAATGCATTAGATAATTGTCGGGGGAGACCTTTTCGGAAAGTTTAATTGCTTGCGTGTATTAGTATACGTGGACTACGTAACATTTGTGGTTCCCAATATAGGCATGATTTTGGCTGCGCCAGAAAACTATTAGATCATGGACTTATTGTACTACTCTCCCCCACACACGTTTGTATATGTTTGTTTCATCAAGTACAATTATATATTATATGCGATAAACAGACCCTTAATTGGTATATAAGGTGGTAACTTTCCTGGAGCTGTCGATGCCTTTCGCACGACTTGTGATTGAAAGGCATTTAGGAATCGGTTACAAAAGTCTTGGGGTTAGACCAATTAGATATTATAGTTCAAGAGGATTATATAGGTGAGTCTGACAAGTGAAAAACAGATTGATGCGATGATTAGCTGTCCTCCCATTGAGGATTAAATAGTTTAAGAGATGAAAATCAACACAAGTGTCTTGGCCAATATTATCAATCAATTTTCTCTTTTTTTATTATTATTAATTTTTTTTGGACAGATCTCTTCAGCATAATCAACGTCCTGCAGTTTGCCGCTTACTTTCACCTTTACTTGCGCGTCTGAACATGGTCCACTCGGCTGCTTCCTCTCAATACATACTCTCGTCTGATGGCACACATTATGTGCTTAACCATCCGATCGAGAAGTCGGATAGCGATGATCGAACTTACAAAATGATCAAATTGAAAAATGACTTGGAGGCAATGATTATTCATGACGAGAAAACAGACAAGGCTAGCGCCGCTTTGGACGTGCACGTTGGATATGATTGCGATCCGGTGAGTTAAATAGAAAGGCGCGGAAGGCATTGGCTGTTATTATACGCCACCAAAGATACGCTATCCATTTGCCTGCGTTTTAACACTTTTATTATTATTGCTTACATGACTTAGATTCATCTCCAAGGATTAGCTCATTTTTGTGAGCATTTATTATTTATGGTAATATCGTTCTTTCCGTATCAAGGTTGTCGCTGTGTTAACTATACTAACTCTCTTATTTCCTATTATTTTCTCGCAGGGCACGAAGAAGGTAAATATCATGTTATTAACAAATAATTGTTTACTCAAAGATTTGGACTAATATTAATTTATGCATTTTTAGTACCCCAAAGAAAATGACTATAATGAGGTAGGATAACGCACATTTTTGCAAGACTTTGCCGCCCATAAATACGATTACTCAAATTTCTACTTTAGTATTTGTCCGGTCACTCGGGAAACTCGAATGCATGGACAGGACCAGATAGCACGAATTACTTCTTTGAAGTTGGTGGAGATCACTTGGAGGGCGCTTTGGATCGGTATTGTTTTGAATCTATTTACTTTGATATTATGTAGTACCGTTAATATCGCATTCCTAAGCTTGTGCAATTCTCGATACGTAGATTCTCTCAGTTTTTCATTAATTCGTTATTTGATCCGAGCTGTACAGAGCGTGAGTTGCGAGCTGTTGATTCAGGTGAGATTGGACGATATCTGCTTATATGAATCGTTTCTCATTTCTGGTCTTTCACAAAAAGACGGTTATACTGATTCTGCTTTTTTTTCCAATAGAGAACAAGAAAAACCTGCAAGACGATGGGTGGCGTCTAGATCAATTGGAAAAATCTTTAAGCAATCCAAACCATGTATACCACAAATTTGGAACTGGCAGTCTCGAAACGTTGCGCGATCAGCCTCTGAAGAATGGTATCGATGTCAGGGAAGAGTTACTGAAATTTTACGAACGATATTATTCGGCCAATCTGATGAAACTCTGCGTTCTTGGGAAAGGTGAGAGAGCTTTGGGCACTAATAAGAAATGTGAATAGTTTGGGAAGAATGTGTGGTGGAAAAGGATTTGAGCGTTTCTGTTTTGCGTTTGTTTTTTTTTTTGTTTTTTTTGAATAACACGTTCGTGAGGGCAGGCCATTTAGATCGGGTGAAGTTATGTCGGAAATGATGAAATATGAGAATTGTAAACCTTTAACAAATGTTTACATATTTTAGAACCACTGGATGTCTTGACGCGATGGGTAGTAGAGTATTTCTCCGATATACGAAACAAATCGCTTCCTGTTCCCGTAGCTGAAGGAAGTGTGTTAACAGAAAATGAATTATTGGTATAACAATTGAACGTTCTTAAGTGTGTCATTGCATGTGATTATGAGGTTCTGCAAGTTATTAATTTATAATGCTTGTACTTTGTAGAGAGTAACGTTTGCCAAGCCGGTAAAGGACATTCGATACTTGGAACTTGTGTTTCCATTTCCTGATCAATCTCCCTTATTCAAAACAAAGGCATGTTGAAACGCTAGTCTCGTTATTTATTTGAAACCTCGTGTAATAATCGGTCATGTCATTGCTAATTGCTTTTTCAGCCTGGCGGATATTTGAGTCATTTGATCGGACATGAAGGGAGTGGGTCTATTCTCTCTTTGCTTAAGAAATTGGGATGGGCGAACAGTCTCGCCAGTGGCTCGTACAATGTTTCCGTCGGATGCGAGTTCTTTAGGATACAAGTTGATTTGACCGAAGAAGGGCTGAAGCATTACGAAGACGTTGTTAAAGTTGTGTTTCAATACATTGATATGTTAAAGAGAGAAGGATTCAAAAAGTGGATATTTGATGAGGTAAACCGGGTCGATCGATAACACGATAAATATTATTCTGTCTTGCGATGTTGCTGCATTCTGATTTGCAAAACTTAACGTTGCATTACGATTTTTTTTATATATATCTTTTCGATCGATTCCAGAATGCCTCACTAGCTGCTATTGGTTTTCGCTTTGTCGAAAAATTCACAGTGAGCGAGTACGCGTCTTTTGTTACCCAGTCTATGCAAAGACCTTATCCCAGGGAATGGGTTCTGAGCGGACCGTATTTGATTCGTGAATGTGATTCTGCACAAATCGAAGATGCCTTGAACCATTTACGGCAAGATCGGTTTACGCTCATGGTCGTTGGAAAAACGCTGGAAGGTTTGGATCAGAAGGAGCGATGGTACGGAACTGAATATTCGACTAGAAAGTTCGGCGATGATTTCTTGAAGGTCAGTCAGTCTGATGGGAAATAACGTGTAATTGAACAAGGTGCTTCTCATGATTCGTTGTTGGCATGCTGTATTTACGCGCCAATCTCTATGTAGGAGTTGAAGAATTTACCTGCGAATCCTGAATTGAGTCTACCGCAGCCTAACGATTTCATACCGGAGAACTTTGAAACCCATAAGCAGACCGATATAACGGTAACAAACCATTTGTATCATGTTTGGCATACATAACTTGTTATATCTGTCATTTGCTTATGTTGTTTTGTTTGATGCGTTTTTTAACAAATAGCCCGCCAAGCATCCGACTCTGATTAAGAATTCACGGTTAGCTCGTGTATGGCACAAGAAAGACGACAAGTTTTGGACTCCTAAAGTGAATTTATATTTCATGTTCCGGACGTACGTATAATATTACTTGTAACGCTCGTGCCTGTTCTCATACTTTTGAATTCGGTCAAGACGTACTGATTTTCCCATATCTTTACAGTCCATGTGCTTATATTACTCCAATCCATTGCGTAAAGACACGTCTGTATACCGACTTAATTTGTGATGCATTGACTGAATATGCCTATGTAGCAGAAGTCGCTGGATTATCTTACGCTATTACGAACGATTTCGAAGGCATCACCTTGAGGGTCGGAGGATTCAACGACAAAGTGCATATATTACTAGAGAAAATAGTTTCCTTGATGAGAAACTTTAAAGTGGATCCAGAACGTTTTGCGTTGATTAAAGAGCAACTAGAGCGCCATTATCGTAACAATTCATTGGAACCACCATACATCCATGCGCTGTATTATATTCAGTATTTAACACAAGAATTGATATGGACCGCAGAAGAGAAGCTGGAAGTTTTAGATCCTATCACAGCTGAAGATGTCCAATCATTTTATCCTGAATTGCTTAACCACCTCCATGTGGAAACATTGATTCACGGAAACATGTTTGAAGATGAAGCCTTGCGAGCCGTCAAGACCGTCGAAGACATTTTAGCGTATAAGCCATTAATTCCATCACAGATGATCCGACGTCGCCCGCTTCTGTTGCCTGAAAGTGGACATTTTGTCTATCAGCGTAAAGTTTTTGACGAAAAGGAAGTTAATTCTTCTATTGTGTACTATGTCGATGTTGGAAAGGCGGTAGACGTCAAGCTTAGGGCGCGGCTGGCTTTACTAGTTCAGATTGCAGATGAGCCATTCTTCGATCAGTTGAGGACGAAAGAGCAGTTGGGTGAGTTAGTGGAGAGTTATGAGGGATCATTACATTAGAGTTTCTGTGGGCTTTTAATGAGACATTACGGGTGACTCATATTTGATGTTTTTCAGGCTATGTGGTCAGGAGTAGAATGCGCAATGAATGTGGCAGTATTGGCATGGAATTTATTGTTCAAAGTGTAAAAGATACGGTGCATTTGGAGAACAGAATAGAGGCATTTCTGTCGAAACTTCAAGTAAGAAAAAAGTGTGATTGATTTCGTCAATACTGCATCAGGCTAACGGGGTTTCTAAATTTTTAACAGTCTACGATTGAAACCATGTCTGAGGAAGAATATCAGAAACATGTACAATCTTTGATAACGACAAGACTCGAAAAGGACAAGAATTTAGGCGAAGAGAGTCAGCGATACTGGATAATTATCTATAAAGGACTTTATAATTTCTTCCAAGGTAACAAAATCGATTGATACTAGTGCATTTCCATACACGCTGTTGCAACAAGCACTAATCAAAACGTGACGTTTAACAATTTCTTATCTAGTCGATCAAGACGTGGAAGAACTCAAAACCATCTCCAAGTCGTCCCTTCTGGACTTTTTCAATGAATATGTACATACATCCTCCAAGACCAGAAAGAAACTTTCTACTCATTTACGCTCACAAAATCCTCCCCCATCGTCACCTCATGCCAAGACGTTTGATATTAACAGATTGTTCAGCTGTCTTCAGTCACATTCCCTAACATCTGAGATAACCCTAGCAGATCTTTCTAGCAATCTGGAGAGCAAAAACTTTGGGTCCCCTGATGGTCAAAACGCGTTGAAAAAGTTCCTCGCTGATAAAACTAAAGCAGACGACAAGGAAATTGAACAAGTGATAAAGAAGGTCAATCAAGCCCTTGTGGTCGTGAGTAATAAAGAGGATAGCCAGACCAAAGTTGAGGTGGATCAAGAAGTAGCCAAGGACAGTAATGAGACGTCAAGAGATGATTCTGTATTGTCGGAAAAGAACGTCGTCATTGAAGATTTGGCGGTATTCAAGAGTAATATGAAATTGGGCCCGGCTCCGACAACCACAATTCCTTTTGAAACATTGTCCAAGAGTGATGTCAAGAATCAGAATTAAAGTAACGGTTTTGCCGAACTTGATATCAGCAATGACTAATGTACTTGGTATAGAAAGTTTCTTTGTGTATATTAGTGGTAGCAAACGGGGATGCCTAATTCTTGTGTTAAAATAAAAAAGTCCCCCACTTTACGGACATCTCGATGCAAAAAAAAAAAAAAAAAAGACATTTGTATGCATTAAAAAGTAGGACGTTTGATATAAATATATTTATTGTATATGATTCTCTTCGCATTCCCATACAACTATTCTCTTTCCCGCCCCGTCCCGCCCCGTCCCGCTCGTCGGAATCTCCCTCAGTCGCTGAGTTCTTCGACAGCGTCAAAGAACTCATCGTCGCTGCTGCTCGACTCGTCAGCACCACCTGACGGTTCATTCCCACAACACGCAGACCCCTCCGGACACACTACTACTTTTTGTTCTTCTTCGCCACCCCCTCTCTCGTACTGCCAGGGTTTTGGCGTTCTCCTTACCCTCTTCTTCTTGGGTGTTTTTCTCGGGGTATATTTATAATAAGGGTGGTTTTTATGATGGATTTCTCTGACGACGTCGGCAACCTTAGCGAAAAAGTCTTTTACCTCGGGAGATTCCGACTTCCAGCGGGCCGCCGCTTCTATAGAAATTCTATTCATGTTGAGGGGACCTTCCATGCCGTTTCGTTTTCGCGCAAGAAATTCTCTTCTGTATATCATAAAGCTATTCGGTGGTCGAGCAATATCCGTATGCCCGCGTCGAACGTTCTTTGATACTTTGGTGAAATCGACGAGTTCTTCGACACTAAGAATTATATTCGGGGGAGGGACGATTTCAGACAATAACGATGAAATAGGACGGTCGGTGGAAAGTTCTGCGTGAAAAACGATTGTTGTTGGTTGGTTCATGGTTCTTTAGTACGGTCAAAATTGATATGTAATATATGGGTATTAAAATTTGACAGCAGGTCTCTGTTGCGCGCGAGTCTGTCGCAAAGAACGAAAAATCAGATTACGTCCCCTGCCACTCCCTATGCGAGATTAGATATATTATATGTATGTCATGAAAATCACGGGGTATAATAAAAGCATGTAATTATATGAATAGTAATAATGATAGAAGATGACCTATACTTTGTATTAAGGCAGACCAAAACAGCATTTAAATTAAAACGCGAAACGTTCTCTCTTTTTTCCAATAATGTTGCACACGCGTTCTTTCCAGTTAACGCGATAATGGAAGGAGAGTAATACTTTGAGTTGACGTTCTTTGCTAAAGATAAAGTTTTAGAGACAAACAATTTAGTTAAAGATGACAATTACGATATGTAATTAAAGCGCTGTTATATTCTGCTAAATACATACGAATGACAATATACGATGTGTTCAAAAAATAGTCATGTTGGTTAAACCATGGACAGCGTTTTTTCTGATAATATGATAAACAGTTCAGGTGATTGGAATAAACATAAAATGCATCATGATGCGAAAGCAGACTTTAACAGAACGTTAGTTTTCAAAATTATGCGAGACGTTTGATAACTGATATCATAAAAATTATACAAACAAATATTCGTCATTCATATAAGAAAGTAAGATCTTTTTTACTTGACCAGACTACCCGTAAAATTTTCGAGTACTCTCTGTATAAATAAAACCTTTTGTTATTGTAATTTTCTCAAATGCGCAACTGCAATGACTTTTCAAACGTTGAATCAGCAATATACGTGCATGGTAGCGTTTTTTATCTTTGTCTGAGCTCTCGTTTTTCCATATACGCGAAAGGGACACTTGAAAATTGAACGTGCATCAATGCGACGCTGTTGTAAATCACATTAAATGGTTATTGCAAATCATAGACATTGAACTAATATCCAACGTATCCTTATAACACAATGCCGATATAATCTCATTTAAACAGAAATGTATTCCTGATAAGAGTGTCAACCGGAAGAAGAATCAACGTAATTAGAATAACAACTTGATTTTTTTATTCTTTGGGGTGAGATATGATAATAGTAATGCTGGTCCGCTTAAAATTTTGTCGTAATCAGCAGAATATCTTGTAAACAATGGAAATTGGATCTCTCATTGACAATTGCCAGTAAAAATTTTATTATGATTTATAACAAACCTACATGTTCCATTACTAATCCAGACTGTTCCTCTTATCTGTTTTTCGAAACAGAATCGCCAACAGGTTTACAAGTCCATTATTTTTAGAAAAGGGGTTTTTATTGTATTCACAAATCTGGTTGACAAGCCAGTCTCGCGTTAATTATTTAGAAAAACTCTAAATGAAGAATGACATTTGAATGGCATACGTCGATGCAATTGTCAAAGTTGTAATGGTTTTTCTGGTTATCATGTATTACTCTTTCTATAGAATCGAATACGTGAACTGCCATAACAACGGGTTGGGGACCTTTTTTTTTTCTTAGCAATAACACTTTTTCAATTGGTTACGACTCATTGATCTAATCAGCAAGTGATGACAAAATTCTGTGATCGAGTCGTTAAAGTTGGCTTCTGCAACTCCTGCGTCATGTTATGCTCATGCAATAATTATCTATCCCCATCTCTGTAAACACTATTGCATTGGATATTATCTGAAACAATATGTCATGTGCATGTGACCATTGAGATTGAGAGGAGGGGGAGGAGAGCGAGTAATTGAGTAACACAGAGTATAATTTGTTTTTGTTGTGATTTAAAAATATCTGTGCATTGGTTTTCCTACAAATTATCCTTTACTTGAATAAGGAAATCGATAAGCTTTGTCGATTGCAGATCTAACACTCCTTGATTACTCCTTGTGTGAATGCTGTGTAACGAAATAAATTGAAACCATGCCAAATAAGAATCTGTTACGAATAAGAAGAGATTGGGGCTTTTGTCTGCCCTTTTGCCCCCTTAAAATTCTTTCATCATGGGGAAACTAATAGCAAACACTCACATGCACATTGTAATCGATAACATTGAATATCAATTTATAAGTTAAACGAGGTATGGTAATGTACATCACAATGATACTCGCTCGCATGTTAATCAATACGAAAAACGCTAATTTGGCAGAACAAGCAAACTGTAGGCCGATTCTACTCGAATATTTCTTTTCAATTGTCTGTCTATCTAATGTGTTTATAAAAAAATTGTACTTATGATCTGGAAATGTAAATTCGGCATCAATTCGACATTTATGGCAATGCTGTATAAATTTTACTGTAATAACAATCCTTTATATAACAATAATAGAATCATGAGTAAACAATGGACCTTTACACAAATTAGATACATTTCTCCGATGCCCCCTGCACATACTTGTGTCTTCTCATATATTTATATATAAACTGCACCATTCTCCCTTCTTGTGTCGACCTGTCTCACTGCTCCTTCGATACTATCGTTGCGCGGACGGACATATAACGCTAGCGTTTACGGCTGTCTCTGTCAACGACTGTGATTCCGGCTAGTCGACTAAATATAAAAAAGAACGACTCCCCATTTTCACAACAATACGGTGTATTTATATTGTAAATTTCTAAAATAGAGGTGAGTCAATTTCTGCCCGTAACACCATGCATGAATTAGAACTCCAAAAAGAATACATTACACAAAACATTATTGGTTACAATTTTCGACTATTTAAATAACATCTACTCTTCTCCATTTTTGCTTTAGCTTCCTCATTCGAGAGGCCAAAACCCTCAAGATCTTCGCTCACTTTGAATCCGTTCGATCCCAAATAAAAAAATATTTTTTTCCCTTTCTGACTGGTATCAGAAATCGAAAAAAAAACAAACCAACTTGTATAATTAGAAACAAAAACAAAAAGACCAAAGAAAAAAAACCACACACATCATAATCTGTATATCGAAAATGGGAGGACATATAATCTGGAGTCAGTGGGCGCGCGTGATTGCTATAGTCGCTGCAACCTGTGAGTAGCAACCTTGGGATTAATCAAACTGTTTACGAAAAAATAGACACATGCGCTAACTCTACAAATACTTTCAACTTTTAGTTCAAGTCCTTGGTGGTGTTTTTGGCCTCTTCTACCGACACAGCGTGTTCGTTAGTCTTCCATCAGTCGAAAAAGTCGTCCTAAACCCCGTCAATTTTCTTGCGATAATATGTATAATTACTGGCTTTGCAGTGCTGGTCATGGAATTCTTTGTCAAAAGATACTTTGTTGCTCGAGCGGTTTTATACATACTCATTGCGGGAGTATCAGTGCTAAATTATCAAAACACAAATCCAGCGTTATACCTACTTATCAGTGCTGTGATGTATATAGCTGCAGAATTCAATTCAGAAAACGTAGCGACGGGAACAAATGAAAAAGGGAAGGGGAACATGTCGGATGATGAAAAGACGGCGACTGGTACGCCGGATTATGTATAAACTAAAAATCTTTTGTTTAGAAAAACAAACCAAAAAAAAAAAAAGTACATATGATTGAATTAATTGAATGTAATGAAACGAAATGAAACGAAATGAAACGAAACAGACGAGTTTCAGTATCTGTTGTACATGTATAACGAAATAAAAATAAATGGTGATAAAAGTGTAACTCAACAATCTCGAGTTGTGCATTTGTTTATGTAAATATTTTCAACTTTAATGGTGATGCAATATCGCGCAGATTATAGCGAGATTTTACTAGAGAAAAAGAGTTGATTGTACGCATAAATGTCTTATCACATATCGCTATTAGAACGAAGCTCAATGGCAAAAGTGTACACATGCGACGAGATAACTAAGCACAATGCATACATTAGTCACGAGTTCCAATCGACTGTCGATATATGCATTAATGGTTTTTTTATGCAACAAAGAAAAACGTATGATGTCATTTTTTGGGGAAATTGAAACTGTTCAAGAGGATCATGTCTGAATTAAGAATATCTCATTCACGGGATCTTAATTCTGCTGCATGCGTTGCCACGTTGATAATACATGCATAATATTGTGATCTTTTCAAAAAGTGTGATTCGGACTACCTTTTATGGTTATTTTCGATGCTTGCTGGAAAAAGAACTATTGATGGTACGGTCAATATAACAAAAAGGTAAGTGTAGTAGACACTGTACATAATATGAAAACGATAATTATACCGATATCAGAAATAAGGTAAGTGTAGTAGACACTGTACATAATACGAAAACGATAATTATACCGATATCAGCAATACGTATGAAAGCTTAAACTTGCCAGTACTGTCCATTCAACAATCAATGGTTGTAACTGTCAAATTTGGCAGGGTGTATAATCCATGGAAACATGATATTAGTAAGGCTCAACTTGAGGCACGCATTTTGTTCTCTCTCTTGAAATTAATAATGAAACACCAGACGCCAACATTCGCATGGTCCGTTAATAGTCGCATTTGACTAAATCATCTAACGCTTTTATTATAAAAACGCCAGATATAGAATGATAACAACCTTCTTATTATAGCAAATGTTCGTTTGTCAAACGTTTTTTTTTTATCCTATTACTAATTATAATGTTAATTATGTAGAAACGACAGCGTTCGTCTAATTTCCAGTCGACATAATCCCTACGCGCCAATTTGTCAACGAATCACGTGAATGTACCAACGACAGTTTACTCTCGTTTCCTGTATGACTAAACTTTCCAACGAGAAAAATTTAATTTATTGCTGCTCGCCCACATTATTTACATCGTGTACAAAAAAAAAAGCAATAATAAAGCAAGTCTTAATGTGCTTCCACTCATTTCTCCAACTGAATAGGTCCAGCAGGTCCAAATCCTCTCGCCTCAGGATACCTAAACGGCAGCTCTCCATCACCAAAGTTGACTTGTAACTTGCATGGCCCATCCGCACCGATTGCCGGAAACCAAATATACCGCATCCCAGTAAACGCAGTCCCAAGATTTTTTCCATTTTTCGTAAAGAACACGTATCCGAGATCGGGATAATATCCGCATCCGATAGTATCACCAACTTGACCCCATACAGGACCATAATTACGGCCTCCAAAGGCGTCATTGAACTTGTGTCCATCATCAGAGTGGTATCCGACCGAGTAAAGATTCCAGCCAGGCAATCTATTGGGCGTGAAAAAAATAGAAAAGTTTGTACATCTGCGTGGAAAAAAACAACTAATAAACGTTTTGCTTGGCAATTGAATGTTTACATACCTGAACGATGGATAGGGTTTCGTGGCTAGACCTATTGCTATTGTTGTATCTTTTGGATTTGCGTTCGATAGCACGGTAATCTCAAAGTAGTGTAATAATCGTGCTTCAGAATTCCCAATCGATTTCTGTAAAGACTTGTCCTTTTTATTTGCGATTGTCGCTTCCTGATATTTTAATATCGTATTATTAGCATACGTATAACGACAGCAGATCCAAACAAGGATTATAGTTTTACAAACACATTAGTGTATACAACAGCAGTAATACTCACTGAATCAGGCATCTGTATTACCGTGCTTTCTGCCGGCGCAACGCTCGCATCTCCAGTATCAACAGAATCTGCCTGAACTCGCGGAACAAACAATGGATAATTCGTCTGCACTACAGTATCTTCTTTCTTATTGAACTGCACCACTCGCCCTTTCTCCGAGATCGTCACTAATCGAGAATTTTCAGATACGAATTGATACGCAGGTGCTCCTCCTTGACTGATAATGGACTGTACTTGTTCATCTGGTGGCAGCAACTGTTGAGGTGGATGTTCTCTGGTAAAGTTTTCGCCCGCTCTATATGAGTCGGTCGATGCTTCGTGTCGCTGCCCAAACTTAAAGATAGATTCTGGCGCAGACGAGAGAGTTCCATACGCCGGAGGTGCATCACCAGACATGGGTTGTCTTGTCGTCAAGATTGGTCTGTAAGTACGTTCTTTTTTCGGTCTCGACAAGCAACAGCAACACAAGAGGATCAATGACCAGACAATAAGACACGACTTCCAATCTCCGGTTCCACCACCCCTTCCTCCCCCTCCCCATCTTCCGCCGCCACCACCACCTCCTCCACCCCCACCCCCGCCACCGCCTCCACCCCCGCCACCGCCTTTAGACAGCACACAATCCGACTGAAGAAGTATTATACATATACATAATAATAAATGTACTGCGCGCATCTTGTCGTGAGAAATTTTATCAGACTTTGCAACGAGTTATTCTTTTTTTTCACACTCGCTTTTCCCCAAATGATTAAAGCGCAAGTCAAGTATTTTGGACGTATCAATAGAATTGTCCCGTATTTATCTGGGCTAGGGAAAAAAAAAGATAAGTATTGCTGTCAACATAATACTGAACCTTATTTATACCTGTTTGATCATATGACATGGTTTATTCGTGCGGGAGGGGAATGCTAAATATTCGGGTCTATTGTACGCTGCTACTCAATAATCATTGTCATGCCCAAATAAGCGTTACAGTACCACAAGATGTCAGAGTACTAACCAAACACAAACAATAAAAATGTTGTTGTAAGATCTATAAAAATTCACACGTCTTTAGAACACCTAAATTCCAAGTACTAGACAAGATGACACCAATTAGCGGCCAAAACTTTTGGTTCGAATTGATAAATATGACTCGGTCCCTCCGTTACACCCAGGTCTCCTACTTGAGTATTTATTTATCACAGCAGACACCCACACTCTAAATAATGATAATAAAAATAATATTATACATTTATAACTCGGGATAGTTTCTGTATGCGGTTGAGCAGAATATCTCCCTGTTTGATTGTCTGTTGATATTGAGCATTCTTTGCATCTGGTCTATTAGTCTCAACTATACCACCAACTTTATCAATAACACAATTCAATCGACCAGCAGCGATGAATTTTGAGACGTCCCTGTATAAAAAAAATGAACGAAAGCATTAGCAAATAATACATACAATATAACACATCCACAAAAGAAAATCATGTCATTATATCATTTGAACCGTACGTACTTGTCAATGAACTCTTCCGATACACCGAACGCATTGGCCATGCTCTCCATAGTCAATGATCGGTAAGATTCAAGTAACTGAGCGTAAGCAATGATACGCATCTCTCTCACGTAAAAGCGAAGATGTGGAAATATGTAAGCGGATGTACGCAGGTGTACTCTCTCGACATCGGCTGCAAAAAAGTCAAAAGTCGACAAGTATATGAGTTATCGGTATGCGTACAACAATACACACGCGTACGCGCGCGTATCCACACACATATACATACGCACACACACCCTCCCACCATTCTAAAAAACTTACCAAGAGCTCTAAAGAATTTCGCATATTCACAATTGTACAATGATGTAATGTAGTCTTCCAAATGCGGAATCTCATTTAACACCTCCAACACTTCAGGGGCATCGATGACTTTCTTCTTTAAATCTACTCGTTTCAATGCAATGGCCCCAGCCAAGACTGCATATTTGACAAAATCCTTGTATTCCATCAACTCGGTAGACATGAACGTTGAAAGAGTATCGAGGAAAAGGCTGGCGGCTGTTTTAAAATCTCGGATAGATAAGCGATAAACGCCCTCGTATACTTTGAGGCGATTGCGACGGTCCCAGTCGCCGCCTTCTTCAATTAGACTTGAAGGAAAAAACCAAAAAGGTAAAAACTGAGCGATATTCGTGTTACATTTAAACACTACATTTTATAAGGTAGTAAAAATATGATTAAAAAAAAAAAAAAGTACCTTCGAGCACGTTCAACATTGCGACTGATCAGATCATCATCATTAAAAAAAAATCCTACACGCACAAAGCAAAATATTATATCTATCCGAGATCCCAATCCAGCAGTCTTCTCCAGCGCAACACGATAAGCAGCGAGTGCTTTGTCCTATAGAAAAAAAACCACATTAACAAGACGTTAACAACAATCTCAAACACGCGCATGATCCTTCGTCCTTTACCGATCATTTTACCTTATCCCCGATATTAGCGAAAAAGTTTGCCTTTGCCAACATTGCATCACAAATCTCCGTCTCTCCCAAATTCTGCTCAGCATCTTCAATTTTCTCATCGAGCTTTTGCAGTTCTTCATTGTTTGCCTGTTGATATTGCGCGAGCAGTGCCTTATCAAGTGGTAGTTTCAGTTCATCTGTCAATAATTGGTAGAATGGAGCCATCTCTACGAGTTTGAGGCGAGAGAAAAAAATTAGAATAAGAAATTGTATTGGAGCGTAAAAAGTTGTTGGAGTCCAAGAAAAAAGAATTTGTCTCGAATACATGATGCCATCTCTTTATCTGCAACTGGATCGATCCATTTGTCAATCGGCCGCTCTAACAAATAACCGCATTCCTTTCCTCTCAACACCACCGCAACTTTTTATGATCGTATTAACCAAGACGAGCTTTCGTCCCTTTTGAAAATTCCAGTAA